>VIGQ01001451.1:190000-192500 GCA_009663005.1 Actinidia chinensis
GTAACCATTACTAGGGAATTACTAAGGATCTAGAGGTTAATATAGAATCACCTCAGATTGTCTCTCTTCAGCATGGGAGATGTTTGTGATAGAGTAAGAAATAACCTATAAGCAAGGGTAGGAGTAGTTTTAAAAAGTCCTGAAGGAGAAATTTTTGAGCATTGCCTGAAGCTAATTTCCTACAACAAACCACGAAGCCGAATATGAAGCCTTTATTGCGGCACTTCGGTCTGCCAGCAAACTAAAGGTTTATGAGCTTCATATTTTAGTGACTTAAAATTGGTGTAAACCAAGTCATAGAAAAATTTGAAACTCGGGAGCCAAGATGGATAAGTATTTGGCAATAGCAAAAGCCCTCATTACTGAATTCAAAGCGGTCAAAATTGAGCAAGTAGGCAGAGACTTAAATTCACACGCTAACGCGCTGGCCAGACTTGGCATCAATTTTCAAAGGAAAAATAGGGCGGACTGTTACATTCAATTTAATCTCAGCCTTTAGTCACGAAATGCCCTAAGAATCCATCCTAGTCAACACTGAGTTTGGGCCGAGCGAAGAACCCAATTGCGAATTTTAATACGACATGATAGCTACTAGAAGATAAGAAAGAGGCGCACAAACTCCGGATAAAGGTAACACGATTTTGGATCTCCCCCACAGGGGACTTATACAAAATGATCATATTTGGAACCCTACCTAATTTGTGTCCACCCGAGCTTGGTCGAAGATGTACTTTTTGAAATGCACGAAGGCATTTGCGGACTACATTCGGACAAAGATCATTGGTTCACCGAACCTTGACCCATTGATACTGGTGGTCATTCATGCAAAAAGACACCCAAGTGTACATCTGCAAGTGTACCAAATGCCAACTCTTTTCTCCCTGATTCATTAGCGAGAGAGGGACTTGACCCCTCTCACCAGTCCATAGTCTTTTGTCCAATGGGGAATGAACAGTGTGGGGGTCCTACCCCAAGCTTCGAGGAACAAGAAATTTTTATTAGTAACAACGGACTATTTTACGAAATGGGTGGAGACCAAATCACTAGCCCAAATTAGGGAGACAGATGTAATTAGATTCATCTGTAGAAACATTCTTTCTAGATTCGGTATGCCTAGGGCATTCGTATTAGACAACAGAACTCAGTTTGTGGAATAAAAGGTCAAAGACTTGTTGGGGCAATTGAAGATCGTGTTCTACAACTCAACACCGAGCTACCCGTAGGCAATGGGTAGGCTAAGGCCACCAACAAAACAATCATGAACGGGATCAAGAAAGGCTTAAAAAGCCAAAGGCAATGGGTTGAGGAACTGCCAAATATTTTGTGGGTCTATTGGACCACACCGCGAAAAGCAATGAACAAGATGCCTTACACTCTGACTTTCAGATTCGAAGTTGTAATCTTGCTAGAGGTCAGTCTGCTCACAATATGAACTGATGCATACGACATCAGTCAAAATGAGGAAGTTTTAGCATAGGACCTTAACCTTGTTGATTAACGAAGAGAAAATGCACTAATATGAATGATTGACTACAAGAAGTAGATAGCCAAGACATATAATTAGAAGGTCCAACACAAATAATTTTTAGTTGGAGATCTCGTTTCGAGAAAGTTGTTGAAATACCATAGACCCGGTAGACGGAAAACTCGACCTAAGTTGGGAAGGGCCATACAAGATAGTTAAGCTCGCTAGAAAAGGCGCTTACTATCTCGAAACCTAGAGGGCAAACAAGCTCCGAGACCTTCGAATTCCAACAACTTGAGAAAGTACTACTAGTAAAGTGTAATTCTCCTAACCGAGCTGGTATTTATATCAAATACACTTGTAAAAAACTGTTACTGAAATATTTTATTTCCTTTAGTATCAAAATTAAACACTTCCCTTTCCCTTAATTATACAAGAAATCACTTGTTTTGAACATTTTAACGCACTCTTTTTCAAAAATGATTTATGTTGGTAAAGAACTCGTCATTTGTTTAAGCACGAGCTTAAGATGTCTTAAAAATGTAGGCTAAACCATAGAACCACCCAAGGTCAAAAAAAACACCATTTATGCTTTGACCATGCCAACAATAACAAATATTTGCTAAGACATGACCAAAGCTTGCCCCAACGAGCTGCACAGAAAGAAAAAGCACCCAACCTTACAACTTGGTCAAGCAGCTACAACACTAGGGAAGAGTTACTCTATGCGATCTCCGAACTTTGTCCCATGAGGCTTGCCTAAGTATACTTAATAAAATATTTCAAAGAAGAGTTAGTCAAACTCTATAGAGTTCCGAACTCTGTTCCATAAATCTTGCCTAAGTATACTTATCAAAATTTAGGAGAGAGTTAGTTGAGCTCTATGTGAGCTTCGAACTCTGTCCCACGAGGCTTGTCCAAACATACTTAGCAAAAAATGTCAAAGAACTCTATGTTAGTTCTGAACTCTACCCCGTAAATCTTTCCTAAAATATACTTAGCAAAATTTTAGAGAAGAGTTAGCCGAGCTCTATG
>VIGQ01000009.1:10000-20000 GCA_009663005.1 Actinidia chinensis
TGGATCCTTAAAAGCAAGCCAAAAGAAGTCTTCAAACGGCAGTTACATATTCATATCAGCAGGACCATTTCAGAGCAGGCATGATCGCTCCTGAGTTAACAAGCAGCAATAGTATAGTAATGCACAAATGCATGCAGGACAACCAATTGTTTATAAGATGATCTCCGAGGCTACTATCCAGCCTTATTTTCACGGTTAAACAAAATAAAATAGAGCAAGGCCGAATAAAACATACCGCGGTGGGAAAAGAGAGGGGAAAGATGGGAAGTAACGAGGTATCCCCCTCAATTTTTTTTAACAAGTATACGATGGCATGTGATCACCAAACTTTTCTTTCAAATAATGTGTCTTGATATAAATAAGGGCATTTAAGTGACTTCAAAGTCTGCTAAAATGTTTCTAATTTAATTTTTCGTGTGGTATAATTCAAATTTTGTGGGCTTGTAAGACTCTTACAGTCACTTACCTGTACAAAAATGAGCGGACTCATTGGTCCTGATATTTAAGTATGTCAGCTGGATCATTGCCAATATTTAGGGATTTATTTTTTTCCTGTGTTTTTTTACTAATCAAGGGACTGATTGAGCAGTTAGATGAGATTTGCACAATAAAACTTGGTGTTATAGTACAAGACTAATTGGTCAGATATATGAAATCCCACTTTGAAAGATAAATCCTGCTTTTCAAAGCTGCAGAATTATAGCACCAAACTGTGGATGAAAAAAGAACATTACAACCCAAAATGGAGGTGGTATGGGCTGAGGTGGTGTGGTGTTGGTTGGCTATTACAGTGAAGCAAGATACCCCAAATGCCTGTATTTTGACACCCTTTTCTGGAGTGGGAAGTAAGAAAATGATAGTGGTGGCTGTTAATGGGGTCAGGTTTCGTATGGTTTTTGGTTTGTGGGAGTGCGTGGGTCATTGGAGTTTGGGGGAATTTGACAACTGTGGCCGGTGTAATAGGTGGGAATTTGCGGGGTAAGGATTGGTGGTGGCGATATTGCAGTTGGGTGCTGGGGTGAGGGACATGATCGACAGGAAATTAAACGGAAGCGCGACAACAAAACCATAGGCCTGAAATGAAAATGTGATAATAGTAAAACATGGGGGACAGGTGCGGATGAGTTGGGTCGAAGTTGTATAGTTTATGGCTTTTTGTTCTGGCCAGCGTGGAATTGAGGATAATAAAGAGGAGAATATAAAAATGCGGGCTGGAGTGGAGGAAACAGTATCCATGGAGGGAGGAGAGGAGCCGATGTGAGTAGGGTTGCAGTGAGAGGTGGCGGCGAAAATGGCGATTTAAAGGAATGGAAATCGAGGGAAAAATGGCTTCGTTGGTAAATTATTGCTTTGCTCCTGGAGTAGGCACAATTGACAATACTAATCACCAATTAACACCCCCATCTTGTGGACAAAACAACAACACAGAGTTGCAGAGGTCCCATTATATGTACCAATCACAGTTAAAAGTGGTTACCAATCACATTCACGTAACAACAACACGTGGCAATGTCCAGGGGCATCCAACATTCTTAATTGGTAGACTTTTATAACTTCACCAAAGCGCATCGGTCATCAAGATTCAAGTAGAATAGGAAAGGCCCACAATCTTTGCAATAGTTCTTTACTTAATGCCCCTTCCAACTTATTATAGGAATCCATATAATCTGGACATTGTAAGCACTATGTACACTTACAGTTGGTAAAAAACGCAAAAAACTTCCAGCCCAACTCTCTTAATATGGTCTTTGTTAAACCTTGTTACACTATCCTGTATTACTCATCGCACCTATAATAAATAGTAGGAGGCACGGAATCTTAAGGGGGAAATAAACTGACAAAAAGGGTGCATGAGGGTATTATGTGTTACACCGTAGAAAACTCAAACTCAAATTTCTGTAACTTGCGGACCACTGTTCAGATGAATCGTACGGTATTTACTTGGTTGATTTTGTTTCAAAGCTCACTGTTAGAAGTGCTTCCTTCAGATATAAGCAAGGTTCCGTGATGAACGAAACCAATTCGATGCAGTGTGCACCCCAGTTTAAAGCCATTCATCTGTATTCTTATCAGAACCAACTCAGAAGTTGCATTGGCAATGATTGCCTATCTGGTTGACTTGTTCAACCAATATTTGCTAAGAGGAACTCAAAAACCACTCTCTAGTTAGGAAACACACTTAACAACCAATGGAGTATAATACAAGAACTTTTTATAGATGTCGTTTTAGCAGCTCAAAACATATAAAGAACGTGAATATATCGGTCTTCTAATTTACCAGAACATGCCAATATATAGGAACGATAATGGTATGCAAGCCCCCAAAATGGAATTCTTATTCCAAAAAGACTAAGTATTGCAAAACTGCAATCAACAAAAGATGTTATTAATTCTCCGATGGTTCTTCCTATTGATTACACATGAGAGACTCAACAAAACTCAAACATTTCCAAAAGCAATGTAACACAACTCGGGAATCAGAGCCTAGTTTGATAAATGTGATAGAATTGTAGGATTAGTAATGAGGTGGGATTAGGATGGGATTGATAATGAGGTGGGATTAGTAATGAGGGCATAGTCCGACCGGGAGTTTGGTTTGCACGGGAATTTAAATTAGACAGTGGGATTAGTAAATATCACGGGTAAGTGGTCAAGAAATAGTGTCAAAAATTTATGAAATTTTTTCGTGTGTAAATTTCATATTTACCCTTTAATTACACAAATAACAAATATCAAGGGTTATAAAAATGTCCTTTGAGGGTTCGAAGTAGGGGGGATTGTTAATCCCAACCCTCCCCATTGGGATTAGCAACACCCCCATTTGGGGGGGATTCGTTAGGTTCCGGTCGGACTATTAAGTCCGGCCATCCCGGCCGAAACCAAACACGGCTTAGGGGCCCACTGGATTGGTTAGGTCCAAATCCTCCCCTACCATCCCGGTATCAAACAAGGGCCAGAATGTAGGATTCTGGGCCCCAAAAAGTAGAATAGAAAGGAAATTAGTTCTTAATGTCCCTATTAATAAAGTTAGCCCAAAGATGATTCCCAAACAAACTCTCTCTAATGTTTTGTCACCAAGGCCAGTTGTCCCAGGTCACCAACCATCCCCCCGTAATAAACCCCCTAAATTAGGTCATATTTAAGTTCGCCGGGCCACATGCCCAAACAATAAATAAATTTTATTACTACTCTTCACCGGGCTAGGGATGAAGCTCTAGACGGAAGGATTCTACATATAACTGAACAAGATGACGATACGATAAATCGATCTAAGTCAAAATTATTGTTCTGATGCTTACAATTGACCTTTGTTCTCGGGGCGTGGACGAAAAATTGATAACAAGGGAAACAAAATTCAATGAATTTGGAATGAAATAGTTGTCAACTCTACGCCTCAAACTTTTGTGACTAGAACACACCATGACAAGAAAAATCATGTTTGATCTTTAAAAAATAAAATGTTGTGTATGCGGTATGCGTGTGTTGTTTGTGTAGGGGTTAGGATTTCTGACCCTATGGGCTATGGCCTACGTGGAAAAAATTAAAATTTTGCGACTAAGAGTCTATAGGACGGTTAAATTCCCTTTAAAATGGGAGGATAAGGTTAGGAATGCCATGGGACATAAATACAAGTGGATTGAAATTGATGCCTAATCCCATTAATTGAAATGAAAATACATTATCAAAACAGGGCCCCATAAGAAAGCAGAAGCAAATAATAAAGAAAACTGAAAAGCCCCCCCCCCAAGCAAAAAACAGTTATTCGGTGCTTGTTGCTTGCTGTTGTAATACCCAATTCTCTCTAGAAAGTGGGGGAAATTATTCAGTGGTATGAATAACTACTACTATTAAGGACTGTGATGATATTTTCTTTTGAGATCATGTCTCAGAGGCTGAGAATGTGAGCCAAAATACTTGGAATGGCAATTGTGTGTTGCAAGCCATTGTGGGAACATCCCTTCTCTTCTCTAATCAAAATACAGATCTGAGCCTCACCTAGTATACACATACAGGGATTGGTATTAGTGTGTGAGCTTCTGTGTGCAAAGAGATTAAATTAAATTTGGATCTTCAACTTTTCTCCTTTTACTCTACCAAATCCTTAATCAAATGCAGCCTTGAAGAATTTTCTGGTTTGAACACAAAATGAAGCTCCGAGCAGAGGGAAGGGAAATTCTAGGGTGGTTGCCCCTCTCTGTTGTAAAGTGATCTTGATTTCTAGTCAGATTATCACAGCCCAATTGATTTCTGTTTCATTAACTAATCAACAGCCTTGTGTGTATAGATATATATCTATACTACATATTATTGCAAGCATAAATTTTTACTGGAGAGCTTCAGGGCATTTAGTTGCTATCGATTTATGTGCATGTGTGGGAGGTGAAGGATAAATTGGGTTAGAGAGAATTTTTTTTATGTCCCCAAATAGAATCACCCAGACTTGAGCAAACAATGGGGATGAGGAATTCACAATGAGGCAAATCAGAGAGAGGGGAGAAGAGAGGAGGGAATGTTTAAGGTTGCGTTTTGCCCTCTCTGAAAGATGATAAATTAGATCATCAAAGCCAATTCATTGATCAAAATTCAACAGCCCTTTGTGTAAAGTTCATGTGTATATATATTTGGATGGATGGAATTACAACACAGAAGAGCGAGAAAACAATCTATAAGGAAATCTGAACTCAGAATGAGGCTTTGATCAAAGAGAAGGGAGAGTTTCAAGGGTGGTTCCCCCTCTCTGTAAGATGATATTGATTAGATCCCTAATCACATTATCAAAAGCCAATGATTTCAAACAAAATCAACAACCTTTTGTGTATGTGTTTGTATTTTTATATATAGTTATATTCGGTTTGTGTGTGGTATGGGACATCTCCAATCCTTGCTCTTTTACTAATAAATTTTAGTCTCCCATTTAAGTACAAATTTGATGAGAGGATTGGAGTTTTGGTTTTTACCCCTTCTTTGCTGAAGGATTGCAGATGCATGCCCTTTAGCAGCTGAAGCCTGAAACAAAGAACAAAGCAAAAAAAAAGAAAAACAGTTATTCATGCTTACTTGGTAAATACCCACTCCCTCGACGTGGGGGAAATTATTCGGTGGTATGAATAACGACTACTATTAGAGGTGTGATATATTTCTCTTGAGTTCATGGCTCGGGCATCTGAGATGTGGAGTCTTTGGCATGGCACCGTTGTTGCAGCGCATTTTGGGCACCCCCCGTTCTCCCCTCTGATCAAAACACAGATCTGAGCCTCGCCCTATCACACAATCAACAGCCTCCTCTGTGTGTGGTGTGGTTTCTTCTTCGTCGTCACTGTTTCAGTGTTGCTTCTTGCTGTGGTAAAACGCTTTAGGCAAGTTCACTAATCCTACGTGGTTTCATGACATTGACCCAAACAAACCTGATTTTGTTTCACTTCATCCAAAACAAAACACAAATAAAAATAAATTGTGCAAAACAGATTTTCGAGCGCATTAGTCAAGCATTGAGAATCCAACCCGTTCTTGGTGGGGCGACCTTTATGATCTCTGAAAGAGGTAGCCTTTTTGCAACCTAGCGAGTCAGATTTCCCTAATTGATGTCTAGTGATTTCATTTTCCATAAAATCATAGCTCTTCTGTGTGTGTGTTTTGGGTCAGGGGTTAATTTCTGAACCCTAAGCTGATTTTGGATCCCACGGTCCCGAACGGTTTGGTTCTCTAACTTTTTTGCATTTCTATTTTTCTCCTCACCAAATCCTTGATCCAAATACAAGCCTAAGAGATTAGAAGCAATAACAAGAACATGAAAGCAAGCAAAATAGTTATTCCATCTTACGGGTAATATACCCACCTCTCTAAATTGGGGGAAATTATTCAGTGGGATGAATAACAAATCGTAAGTAGAGGCTGTGATGATGTTTTTTATTTAATTTGATGTCTCAGAAGGCTGAGAATGTGACCCATTACTTTGGCATGCAACTGTTGTTGTCAAGCCATGTGGGTACACCCCTTCTCTTCTCTGATCAAACACAATCTGAGTCTCAACCTTCACCTTGTAGATATATGTATCTGTGATTCTATTTTTTTCTCCTGTGTGCATTTAGAAGCTCCAGGTTGTATAGCCGTGATTGAAATTGGTTGCATTTTTTTTAATAGCTATTCCGAGGACCAAACCACCATCCACGTTGCGGGGGTTTGATTAACGTTGAGGCAAAGTCTCCGTATAGACTGATCCAACTCGTGAATTTATAGCACATGGAAGTTTTGAACTAAGTTTTGAGAGGGAGCGACCTCCGATGAAATTTGGTTTGCATTTAGAAGCTCCTTAAGGAATTTTCTGTATGAATTCAGAATGAGGCTCCACCGAGGGAAGAAAGCTTCTATGGGTGATTGCCTCTCTGTTAAGTTGATTCTTGATTTTCTAGTCGATTATCAGAGTCACTGATTTCCAGTTTTCATTACTTTAGTCAACAGCCATTGTGTTTGTTATTTTTTTTTTGTCATGTATTTACAAGTCCTCTGTGGAACTGAGAAAAAAAGGTGTGTGAATAAAATTACCAAACTACTAGTTTGGCCAGTTTGCTTGGTTATTTTTTGGATTCTTTAGCTACTTCGATTTTTAATTTTTTGTTTTAATCATCATTCTATGCTTTCTCAGATACTATTGATGAATGGAGTCTGAATGTATAAAATTTTCATTTAGTTTGGAAAAAGTAGCTAAGACTCGAGATGAGCTTTTCAATGAGATGGGAAGTTTCTAGGGTTGGTTGCCCGTCCTCTGTAAGATGATCTTGATTAGATCCCTAATCAGATCTGAATCATCAAAGGCTTATGATTTTCCGAACAAAATCACGTACCCTTTGTAGGTGGATGGGTGGGTGGTGTGAGCTATGGGACCAGCTCTAATCTTGCTCTCTATTTCAAATTCGAGTCTCCATGTGGATACAAATTTTGATGAGAGGATTGGAGCTGGTATTTAACGCATTCGTTGATGAAGGTTGGAGTTACGGCCTTGAGGCAGCTGAAGCTGAAACAAATAAATAAATAAATAAATAAATAAAACAATTCAATAATTATGCTTACATGCAATATATCCATCTCTTAGAAGTGGGGGAAATATATAAACGTGGCATGAATACCTATATTATTAGAGGCTATGATGAGATTTTTTTTCTTTAGAGTTCATATCTTAGAAGCGAGAGATGTGAGCTCATTACTTGGCGTGGGGCAATGGTTGTTGGCAGCCGTGGTGAGTCATACCCTTCTCTTCTCTATCAACATACCATCTGAGCCTCACCTTGTAGATATATATCTATTTTAATCTTTGGGTTCTCATTTAAAGCTCCAAAGTCAAAGCATTTTATAACTGAACTCAATAATGCTCCAGCAAGAGAAGGAATGCTTCTAAGGGTGGTTGCTCCTCTCTGTAAGATGATCTTAAGCGCTGATCAGATTTTCAAGCCAATATTTCAGTTCACAACTAAATCACGCCCTTGTGTGTGTGTGTGTGTGTGTGTGTTTGCAGACTTTTGGGACAAGTTAGGTAGGCTATGTGTCCAATCTAGTCGTTCCTCGAACCTTTCATCTTGTTTTTGCCTTTGCAAAAAATGATGTTTGATCGCGCTAGTAATAACTTTACTATTGGATCACACTTGCTTTGATTGAGTAGTGGTTTTTGATATAGACCATTTATTCTATAAACAAAGTGACTTGTCATTCCACTATGGATGCTTATGAACTGATTTGTTGCGACAAGATGAATAGTTTCAAACTATGAAACAGCCTCACACACTCTACTACTTTACTCTAAAGTTTGGACTTTAAGCACCTTTTGGCATTTGTAGGGTTATATGGTGTGTTTGAGAATTGGATTGGTCTCATGATCAACTTTTCTTTCGTTTCCTTTTCCTTGTTCTTGTTCCGTTGGTGGTGCTTGTGTTTCGAGCAATGATCTATATCCTAACCCTATAACGGCTGTGATGATATTTTTCTCGACATCTATATTAGAAAGGTTGGCCTTTGCTTTTGGGGGGCAACTCTGAGGGCCTTGTGTGAGAGACTGATAGGTCCCTCTTAAGGGAACTTCTGTTTGCTGCCAAGGTGGGCACCTCCTTTCTCTGCTCCGATCAGAAAACAGTTCTGCAACCTCAGCCTTACAAATTTATAAATTTTGTAAGAACGTGCTACTATATATGTATACATTTGTGTTGTTTGGGGGGGATTCTTTTTCTTTGTCACTTTTGGTTGTTGCCTCTTGCTGGTGAAAACAGCTTGGGCAAATTCACTGATCCTCCCGTGGTTTTTTCATGGACATTGAGCTACCACAGAGCTGAATTGGTTGTCGATTTATTTCCCAAAAAAAAAAGTTGTGACAATAGATTTCTAAGAGCAATGAGTCAGGCATAGAATCCAATTGTTTCTTGCAGGGCAACCTGTATGGTCCCTCTGATAGAGGTACCGTTGTTGCAGCCATGCCATAGTCAAATTTCCCTAATAATCCTTCGTGTGTGTGTGTGTGTGTGGTATTTGGGTAGGGGTTAGATTTCTGACACCCTATAGCTAAACAAGAACTTGAAAGCATATTATGATCAAGTTTTCCATACTTACTTGGTAATATACCCAACTCTCTAGACGTTGGGAAATTATTCAGTGGAATGACTACTACTACTTTAGAGGCTGTGAGATATTTTTCTTCAGGTTTATGTCTCAGAAGCTGAGAATTGTGCCATTTTCTGACACGACAACTGTTGCTGCAGTCATAGTGGGCACACGCCACTTCTCTTCTCTGTATCAAAACCAAATATGAGCCTCACCGTATAGATATATTGATATGTGTAGTGTGTGTGCATTTTAGAATCTCTGGTTGATTCCTGAGATGAAAATTGGTTTGCATTTAGATGCTCTCTAAAGAATTTGCTAAATTGAACTCAGACTAGGCTCCAGCATAAGGGAAGGGTGTTTCTAAGGTGGTGTGCCCCCTCTCGTTAAGTTGATCTGATTTCTATCGATTTCAGAGCCAAGGATTTCGGTTTTTCTTAACTTAATCGACAGCCGTTGTGTTTGCATAGATATCTACACTCTATATAATTAACAGCTAATAACCTTTTTTTTTAGCCTAACCCAGCCTAACCCTTGTGTTGGTGCTAAATAAAAATGACTTAACACCTTACCGTTTAAAGGCTGCTTTTTGATAACTTGGTTCCGGCCCCAAGACCGACTATCTGTGGGACCAATTCTAATGTTATGCGAGGGGCCAGGGCACAACCCCTTTAACCTGTATGGACGTACCCCTCATGAATTACTAGCACCTAAGATGTTTAAAAACTCTGAGACCTTTAGTAGTTGAAGCTGAAACAAGACTCAAAGAAAAAAGAAAAAGAATCAAGTTATTCCATGCTTACTAGGTAATAATACCCAAGCTCTCTTAGAAGTGCGAAAAATTATTCCATGGTATGGGTAACTACTACATTAGATGTTGTGATTATTTTCTCTGAGTTCATTTTCTTAGACACTATACTTATGATCCATTACTTGTCGTGGCAATGTTTATTGCAGCCATGGTACGCACACTCTGGTTTCTCTGATCAAAATACAAATCTAGCCTCCCCGTAATAGAGTATACGTATCTTTATATCTAATGTGCGGTGTTTGTGAGAGAGAGGTGATGGAGATAAAATGGGGATTATAGAAATGTTTTGGGTATAAATAGAATCACCCTGATTTTAGACCATCAATTATTTGGGATTTGATGAATGCATAAGAGGCTAAGTCGGAGAGAAGGCATGTTTTCAAGGTAGGTTGCCCTCTCTGCAGAATGATCAGATCATTAAGCCAACCTTTTCAAACAAAATCAACAGCCATTTGGTGTATGTTTGTGTGTATAAAAGAATTGAGGATTGAGGGAATATCAAATATAATAACAATCTGATTAGGAATTACACCCCCCCCCCCCCACCCAAAACCCCCCCCCCCCCCCCCCCACACCCCCGCCCCCCCCCCCCCCCCCCCCCCCATA
>VIGQ01000009.1:27500-30000 GCA_009663005.1 Actinidia chinensis
TTTTCTCACAGTTCTTTTCAAATTGAAATACTTTTTCAAAATTGTTATATTTTCTAATTTGTTCTTCATTTTATCGTAAATGTATCTCTCGTATATGAGGCAATGTAATATTTATTTGACGTTTATATTTTATCTGTTTTTTAGTTATAAAACTCTAACGAGTACGCATAATAATTATTTTTTTGGGCATAGTGCCCATGGACAAGAGCAGTAACTATTCTAAATATAATTCACAACTCATTTGAATCTCAAAAAACTATCTTTTACTATCTACGGTTAAAATCATATTGAGTTCACCAACTGCTGATATTTCACCTGGAAACTATTTTTTTTCTCTACAATAGCACTTTTTTCTCTCAAATGGGTGGGTCCCATATGGTCTTATTCAATGGACAAAAAATTTCTAACACTGAGATATTTTTGATTCATTAGATCATTTTAGTGGAACCCAAAAAAAATTAACCAAAACACTCTTTCTTCCCTTTATCTCTAAAACTAACAAAACTTTTTTTAAAAATCATATAGTTTTTAATTGTTTTTCATTTTGTAGTAGTAATGTATTTTTTCGTATATGCATACAATGTAAACTCTAAGAGTCTGAAAAATATTATTTTTTTAATGTAATATTCGTGAGCAAGAACAATTACTAGTAGATAATAAATTCGTATGCCAATTGGCAAATCAAACACCTTGTGGGACTCGCGATATATTAAATCGAATCGACTCTCCATATTCCCTAGAAAAATGACCCTAAGAGAGACTGATGATTTGAATGAGTTGATGATGATGGAGACTCCTAGTGAGAAAAACTAATTTTGCCGCGATGGACGTGGATCAGTAAACGTTTTGCCAATCCAGTAAGTGAGTCCTTGTAGGTGGACGTGATCGAGAGCAACGTTTGCAATCAACGTAAGTGTGTCATGGTAGTGACGTGATCAAGCAACTTTGCCAATCACGTAGGGGGTCTTTCGATTTGCGCTACAATACCCTTTTGAATATCATTTTTAATTGCCAATGCGGATAAGAAGCCTATTTTATCATTCCGTTCGTTGGTCCCATGTTTCCTCGACGGCGCGGTCTACTAGTGCAATTTCTTTATGGGTAAATTACACTACTCCCCTGAGGTTCTAAATTAATACACAAAGTATCCCACATTTGAAAAATTATAATGATTCCCTAGAGGTTTGAAACTATAAAGATTCTCCTCATTTTACATGACCACCCCTGAGGTTATGAATAATAAACAAAGCACCCCTAATAAAATTACTTCTTTTTATCTTTTCGACAAATTATGGTTAATTTGACGTGAGGGGGGTTTTGTGTATTAACCCGAAACTTCAGGTGTATCAGCGTAAAGTGGGAAGAATTTGTTACAAATTCAAACCTAAGGAGAGGTCAATGTAATTTTTCAACGTCAGGAAGTTACTTTGTGTTTATAACTTGGAACCTCGGGAGGTCATGTAATTGCCCTTTCTTTATTATAATTAGTAAGTAATTGTCCGTGCTATGAGCATAGTTATCAGAACCGAACCAGACATGACGGTCAAAGTACCGGTTCAACGGTTCACTGGTTCAACCGGGATTGATAATTAATAAATAATAAAATTATATTTTATTATAATAATGAAAAAATATTTTTTTTACCTATTCATAGTAAAAAATTAATCATAGTAAAAAACTATAAAAATTAAAATTCAATTCAAAATTTTAGGGTCAATATGTAAAAATTAAAACTTCAATTCAAAATTTGGGGTCAAACGTAAAAATTAAACTTTAATTTCTGTTAAAAAAACGGCCGAGTTCGATAAAAACCGGTCGGTTCAACCGTTCAATCCGATCGCTGCATTTCCGGTTAAAATAGTTGTACCGAACCGTTTCTCCTAATTCTCTCTGACTCTTCCCCTCGCCATCCACTTATTCGATCTCTCTACTCGCTGCTATCCTCCATTTAGCCCAATTCACGGTTTGAACAGGTGCTCGGTCCGGTTTTAAGAACTATGCCTATGAGGGACTACTCACAAAAAAAAGATCACTCTTTGAAGTTTATAAATCAAATTAATATACATTACAGCATATACAACAAGCGATATACTGCTATAAAATAAAAAAAAATTAGAAAGTCAATGGATTTTGAAAAAGTATTGCTACTTTAGGAGAAATGAGGGAGAAAAAAAGGTGTGGGTTAATTTTTTTGGTGTGGTCTACTCAAAAACAATTCATGGATAAAATATATGCTCAGCTTTAAATATTTTTGTCTATTGGATTCAAAATCTATTATAAGCCCAGCATTTGAAAAGAAAAAAGTGATAGTTATTATGGCAAAAAAAAAATAGTCTCAAGTGAAAATCTCAACTATTGAAGTATCAAATAGATTTCAAACCCATATAGGGCGGGAATCATTTTTAAATTATCTTATATTATAGATAGTTTGAAAAATTAAAAAATATGTGTCTTATGCTATAATTTTGTTGTCTTATTATGATAAAATTTATTTATATTC
>VIGQ01000009.1:37500-40000 GCA_009663005.1 Actinidia chinensis
AATAGCTTCAAAGTTAAGAATTTTCTTTTTTTATGGGATTCAAAGTTAGTGACTTGACAGTGGTAATGATGATGGAAGTAATCTTTGTCCCCGGCCACACTGATTATGGGAGTACGAACAAAATGGGTATTTAACCCTTAAGTTTGGACCTTGGGGTGGTCACCCAAGTTTTGTGGAGGGGAGGACCTTCATTTGTAAGGCTTATATTTTGGATAAAATTTATTTAAAATTTTTTTATTTTTTGTTGAAATAAATTTAATTTATTTCCAACCATATTGGTACCCAAGTAAGAACAGAACATTCACCTGGATTTCCAGTCCTGGATACAGTTAACCTTTTAGTAGATGCCTCTGCCAGTTATTGTCCAGTTCCAGCGGGTACAAGACCTACACGAACATAAAAATCTAATCAAATCAGTCATCTGTAATGAGATCTTCTAGTGATATTTATGAATATCAAACTATGTTACAATAATGCCACCGTAGGCGTTGTCACCACCACTCCTGGCACAAGTGGCTCCGCTAGTGATCCTATTACCAACCTTAAAAGTATAACCACGGCCACAAGGAAATGTGAAAAATATGTTTTGCTATAAACATTGTACCACACCCAAAAAAAACACATCACAAAATACATCAAAGCTGCAAATGGAAACCAATATGAGTATCTACCCAAGTTTAAATCAGTTTGATACATTATGTATTGGGATTTTGGACATCTGATACCATATTTACCAATATATTAGCTGATACTATCCGATATGGGCTGCTACAGGCCATATCACGGTTACTGTTATTCATTACGTACTGCAATAAATAAAACCCTGGTCTCCAACAAAAGATGTATGCTAACCAACTAAAAAGACCTAAACTAACCGACATTAGATGATAACAAAAAGACATAGTTATTAATGTCCTTGATATCAGATAAGTTAAATAATCGCCAAGAGTAGTTGGGCAGCAAACCTCACCTTTCACCCATGCAGTGTTTTCTAGTATGATAGTTGTTATGAATGTTAATAATAATAGAAAGCATCATTAAAGTTCAACACAAAAGAACCAACGTGTTGTTAATGCTGCTTAAATGATATGTTACAAAACAAACTGCCCTTATAACCAAATCAAACAAAGGTAGAAAATTACGAAGCATGGGAGCCATGCAAACTAAGATACTAGTAGCTTACTTTACCAAAATGACAAGAATTTGATTGAGATGTTATGAAGTGAAACGCTTATGAGATATGATGCATATTACTAATAATTAATTCAGCAGTATAGGCTCGCCTCTCCCTTCTTTCTTGTTCCCAATGTTCACTACCTGCGACCTCTTGAGAGCAACACGCATTGTAGTTTTAGTATACAAACGCTATAAATAGATATAAGATTGCTTAGCACAAACTTCTTTAGAAAGCAAGGGACTTCCTAAAAATGGGCTTTACAAAAGTTCTTCAAGGAAAAAGGTTTTAAATTAGTTTGTGTTTGGCAGAGGCATAGTTAGTCAGTTGCTTCATGAACATTTCTAATTTTAATTTTTTAGCCCCACCCACTGGAGAAATAGCTGGTTGCCGCCAATTAAACAAGTGTGGTTTCTTGTGCTGTTTTAGGAAAAATGTCTGATTTACTGGATGATAGGGTAATAGGAAAATTTCTGATGTGGCCGTGAAACTCCACCGTACTTGACGACGATTATTTATATCGGCATGAGCACACAAGAAATTAATTCACAATCAACAGGAGAGTAAAGCCGAATAATCACCTCAATAATACTAAGTTAATTGTAATGACCACAAATCTTGTCACAAATGGGTCATAAAAATATTCAAGACTTGAAACCGAATATTAACTATTAGAACATTACTTAAGAGATTTGAAACTTTAATTAAAAATTTATCCAAAAAGAACATGGAGGAAATTGTCACGAGAGCCTGTTGTTAAGGGGATATGACCATTTGACCAGATATTACACCTTTTAAAAAATGTCCTCCTAATGTTCATTTCCCCTTTTTATATTCGATATATGCAAAAAAGTCTCCGGTAAAGAATGTCTTAAAGTACATGTTTTGTCCTTTCATATTTGTGAGCTTAATAATTTGTTTGAACACAATTTCTCTGAAGTTCATTTACTGGACTACAAAAAATGCATTCCAAAGTATTTTTGGGTTCCTATTTAAGCCCATGTATGATTGAACTATAAAACGCGCGATTATTTTATAACAAACAACTCCATATTTTAGACATTATTTAGAGTAGATGATGAGATTAAAAAAAGAAACATGCAAAATCCCTTCAAACTTGTGTTTAATGTTAATTAGTGGAATAGATTAGGATGCGCCATTGCAGATTGCAAAACCACTTGGAAAATTGTTTTCATTCCTCTATATACTTCAAATTTATTTATTTTTTATTTTCCCTTAATAAAAGTATCAAAAAGTTAAATTAACCTGATATCATTGATTTTGTTAAATCAAAAGTATTTAAAAAAACATCTCAAAAATTGTATA
>VIGQ01000009.1:57500-65000 GCA_009663005.1 Actinidia chinensis
TGTTTAGCAAAATAAGAGTCATATAATATTAACAGGAGTGTATTTTAGTAAACAACAAAAGTATGAAAATCATCACCCCTGTAATATGTAGTATTGTAATGTAAAAGATAAATTAGTGTGCAATTGAGTGTCTCTCAATTTCACAACTGAAAAAACAGTATAAGCCGATGCTATTGTGTGCTAGCTCCACTACTAATAAGAAACTGTGCCAATGGAACATTGGTGACTTTGACTCATCCTGTCTGGACTAACCTTTTTACATCTCATGCTAGCTAGTATAGTAGTAATAAAAATAAAAAAAAGTGTGCAAACCATCCAATTCTCAAAAGCAATTTTGTAACGAATACGCTAACACTCTCTTTGACATATAACTAGTATTTTTTGGGTCTAATCACAACGTCTGTACTCTCTTTCCAAGTCTATCATTGTGTGAAAGTTTTTCTTTCAGTGTTAATTTGTGATTCTCATTTTTTTTATTTTAACGTAAGGTTGAAATGAACCTCCCTTTAAATACAAGGTAAACTTTGTGATGTATTCAAAAATTTTATGTCGAACCCAGCTATTTTAGATTGAGGGCCCGGGACAACTACCCCACACCCCCCTCAAAAATGTTAAATGTGTCTTAGCAAAAATTATATGATTGAACACATGTTTCCACAATTTTTTAATCTTTTCGTCAAAATTATGTTTCCAAAATTTAATCATTTTCTTAAGATTATAACCCCAATAAAATCATCGGCTTGAATGTACCAATACTCCAAAGTGGCAAGATAGTGGTTAGAATTGTATATGTATATAGAGAGATAGAGATAAAGAGAGAGTTTGTAATAGTGTTTAGAAGAAGAAGAATGATTACAAAGAAGGGAGAAAAGAGAGATTAAAAATATGCAAAAAGAGAAGGACCAAAAGACTATACTACCTATGTGTATATACAACACATATACAACAGCTAATATACTAGTGCTAAAACCATGTCTAACACCATTCTACACCCAACACCCCCCCTCAAGTCAAGGAGGTCTGGAAGAGATCAGCCTTGAAAGTTTGGAACAGAGCATCAAACCGACCATGTAGAAGAGATTTGGTAAAAATGTCACTGTCTGGTCGGCGAAGACACAGGAGAATCTGAACCAGTACCACGAACACATGCTGTCGAATAAGTGGCGTCATCTCATATGTTTAGACGATCATGGAACATCATTGTGAGCAATCAGTATAGCACTACGATTGTATGTCGACATTGAAGCACAGTAGGCCGCCAGAATGACTGGACGCCCATGTCCTGACGTATCACCGAAGCCAGAATATCTCCTGGGTATTTTCAGCAAGAGCACGTACTCAGCCTCAAGTGCTAGAGCGAGCAACAAGGGTTTGCTTCTTACTACGCCAGAGAGATAAGAGAATCCATAAAATAAGCAGAAGCCGTTAGTAATCGTTCGATCCGTAGGATCCCCCCAGCCCAATCGGCATCAAAAGTAGGGGCATGAAGCTGAAGTGATGACTGGTTGTAGAAGGTTATACCATAAAGAGAGTGGACTTGACATATCGGAGAATACGAGTACGGCATCATAGTGAGTGGACCGCGGTGGCGAGACATAAACTGGCTGACAAAATGAACAGCATGAGCATGTCAGGGCTAGTGACAGTCAGATAATAAGGCACCAACGATCTGTCTAATAGGGTACATCGGATAACAATTCAACCATCGGAGATAAGAAAGGCGACTTTTGCTTCCAGAGGAGTAGAGCAGTCTTACAATCTGAAAGTCCAGCACGGGTAGTAAGATCAGAGTCATACTTGGCTTGCGTAAGGGCATGCCCTTCAAGCTAGATGAAACGCTCAAGACGCAAGAAGTAGCTCAAGGCAAACCAAGGGTCTTTCATCTCAAAGTGACGATGAAGAAAAGTCCGTGAGCTTCAGAAATACCATGAGCATCAATCGCCTGTAAGAATCATATCGTCCCATAGAGAATAAGAAGAACAATTCCCACGAGTAGACTGACGACCTAAGAGAGCAAGTCATAGGTACTAGCAGAGAAGCCAAGATCCACAGATGGTAGAGCTAAACTTGGCATACCAGGCCTTGAGCTTGCTTAAGGCCATAAGAGCCAAGAGATCAACGCCGAAGCCGACACACGCTGATGTGAGTAGATGAAGACCAGGAGGAAGCCTGGCATATAACGTTCCTCAGTCAGATCACCATGAGAAAGCATTCTTAACATCCAATTTTTTGACATAAAGGCCAACTACGGCAAGCAGCAACAGCAGAAGACTCCTGACAGAGGTATTCTGCAAACAGGAGCAAAAGGTCTCCTCATAGTCAATACGCATACTCTGAGTAAACCCTTAGCAACCAGACGTCTTTGGTAGCGCTCCACATGACCATCAGATCGAGTCTTATCTTATAAACCCAGCGACACCCAATAGTAGATTTTCCAGGAGGAAGATCAACAAGTCCCAAGTTGAGTTTTATCAAGAGCTTGTAGTTCTCAGTGCTAGCTTGCGGCCAAAGGGGGTTAGTACTTGCCTCATGATAGGACAGGCTCATTTGAGCTAAAACAATGGAAAAACAATATAATCCGAAGATGGATAGGAACTTCCCTTAACCCGAGTGGAACTACGGACCTGCAGATCACTAGGCAGATGGTAGGAGGTGCAACCGAGGGCGGATCATGTAGACGGAACTCCACAGGATAGACCAAGAGGTGGTGACCATCATGGGAAGCACCATCAAGAAGAGTAGTGGAACATCAACATCTTCAGGAAAAATATCAATGGAAGAAATCAATAAGATAGGGGGGTCATAGGAAGCGGATAACTGAAAAGAAGACAATGAATGAAAACATCTTTTTTCCATGTTCCCAAAAGACACGTGACGAGAGCTCGAAGACGTCGAGATCAAGGATCCCAACACGATAAACCTTATGCTCAACTCCCCATATACGCAAGAAATCACATAGACGATACCTGGCTCAAGTTTAGTTGCTCATGTGACTGTAACAAGAAAAGCAGGCACAACCAAAACCGAAGAGAATATAATCGGGAGGATACATATATACCTCATATGGAGTAAGGTTACTAAGAAAGAGGTGAGGTAACCCGATTAATAGTGTAGGTCGCTGTAAGAGCAGCTTCCCGCCCCAAAACACTCCTAACCTCTCTGACCACCAGAAGAGATAAGCAAGAGCTCGAGTAGTATCCATAGGTAAATGACGGTGTTTACCGGCTCGGCTCGCCCATTCTTGTTGAAAGGTACCCCGGGCCAGATCTGTGGGGAAGAGTGCCATGGGGCTCGTAAAAAGTAAGGAAAGAGGAATCACATACTCTTGATCATTGTCTGAGGCGAAAGACCTTTGATATCTCGAGAAAATGGGGGTTTTAACCATGTGAGCAAAATCATAGTAAGTCGGTTTGTAATTGGATCGATCTTTAAGAGATAAAGCCAAGGTATATCGAGAGAAATCAATCCACATATAACAAAATACTGGAGCCGCCCCTAGTATTTTTGGGAGAAGGACCCAATATCATAATGAACCAAGTCAAAAGGAGCAGAAGAGATAGAAATATTTTATTAAAAGATAAAGCATGTTGTTTGGCAGCTGACAAAATTGACAATCAAGGTGTTCAGTAAGAGTAGGACCCTAAGACTCCTTTAGATACAAGAAGACGTAACCGTCTAGAAACGAGACCTTACTAAGCGGGAGTGCCATATCCCAAAGATGGTGCAGAAGGAGAAAAGTCAGAATGGTGCAGGCAGTAAGAACAGGAATTGAAGATGGACGAGTTGGAACGTCGACCATGTCTACGGCCTATCCCAAGAGTCCGACCCGTCTGCGGATTCCTGCACACACAACCAGTAGATGAGAAGAACCGAAGTCCGATCACATAAATTGACAACAGAAATAAGATTAGAGAGGTAGTTTGGAACATAGTAATGTATGGGGAAGAGACAAGCCAGAAGTTGATACATGTCCAACATGATCAACTCCATAGCAATCCAGTAGCAGTTTTGGATAACAGGAAAGGAAGAGTCAGATGATTTAGATGAGAAAGAAGAGAAGATAGATGTCAAATGTGATGCCACATCCAAGTCCAAAGTACCAGCATGGATATAGCCTTAAGAGCAGACAATGCGTAGAGTGGTTATCTGAAGCTGATAGATCTGCTAACAGTGGCCAGAAGATCAACGACACTCGATCAGCGTAGGAGGTTGTGGAAGCGAATAGGAAACCTCACAGTAGCAGATGTACTGATGACGATTTTGTAATCGGCGGTAGGAATTGTTGTGACAATCAGATGTATTAATGACCAGGGCCTTTCTTGCGACAAATACTGGCAAAAAACCGAATAGTGCAAGTAAAAGCAAGCGATGATCAGTGGCGTGACAACGGTTGCACTCCATTATGCCCGAGAGGCTGAACCAGAGATTGAGTCACTAGAGGTTTTAAAAACTCGAGAACACCAAAATAGCCACGATCTTTAGAACGGAGGGGCAGCAGAGCAGTGTCCACATGGAACTCGAAATCAGGCCAGACGAGTCTCCTGCAGATAACAGCTCCAGATATATCTTGCCTCCAAGTGTGGGAAGAGGAATGCGATGCGCAGAGAGGCTTCGGAACCGGCTCATAAATATCAGAGAGCCCCCCTAATAAACAGAATAAGACCTTTCTTGAATCTCGTAAGTGGCAAACAGGTCGAATCACACCATTACACATGAACCACTTAGGTTTCGGACGGAGTCAACGGGTCCCAATATAGATATATCTGAGGCAAGAAAGCACTAATAGACTGTCCAGATTCTGTCTCTGTCGGCACCCGGGAAGTCAAGAGCTGATATTGACAATCCAAAAATCAGAGCGTAGTCTACCATGGTGATTACAAATCCCAGATGTAGGGGCAAGTGTCAAATCGCCCAAACCTGTAGCTGATAGAAAGGAATAGAAGTATGTAACTGATCCACGTGATATCTGATGATTTTTACTATCCCCTTCTCCAGCGAACAATAACTCAGTAACGTCTCACTGCACCTTTAGTCGGCGCCTTAAATATCACCAGTAACATAACGCCAAAGTTTTCTGCCCTTGGAAACTAGACAGCGCCTGAGACCATGGAATATATTTGGGACGATCCAGAGTGATAATAGTAGGCCTAGTACCTCAGATCTATCCATAGTTTCCAAATCGTAAAGAAACAATGGAAAATTATACAAAATAACAGATACAGCAATAACAGGCATAAATAGCAGAAACTGAGGCCAAAAATGGAATCAGAGTTCCAAATTAAGTCAAGGTACAAGAATCTCAGGGATTAATTTGAAGAAATCAGAAACTCAGGCATCATTTGAAGAAATCAGAAAAAATTTGGAGGGTTCAGAGAACTGTAATTTACCCACAATGTGCGACGTGGCAGCTGACGTGGCAAGGGTGGCTGACTTGCATGGTGCTGACGTGGCAGAGGTGCTGACGTGGCAGGGTTGCTGACGTGGGCGGTGCTTGACGTGTCGGTGCTGACGTGCAGTTGACTTGCAGATGACGTGGCAGGTGACGTCATCGGGGAGGTCAGCATGCCCGTTAGCAGTGACGTCAGCATGTGACGTCAGGCGGCGTCAGCAGGCACGCGCGCGTGGGAGCTTCATTCGCCTAGGCTGGGAGCGCGTGTAAAAGACCCACCGATAGTTGATCTAACAGCGCGTGTCCTTAGGCGTCGCGTGGGCGCGCGTGAGAGGGTTTCTGGCGGTGATTTTGACGTGGTTTGGACTCGGAATTTCACAGTAGGAACACAATGGTGTGATTAAAATTCAGATCCAACCAATTTAATTGACCGAATCATAAAAAGAGCGAACCAAGAGAAAAATAAGGAGAAACACAGATGGAGGCAGATATCCTGTGGATTGTGGTGGCGGAACAAATGTTTGAACGGTGGTGGGCGAGTATTATAGCTGTGAACCAGCTCTGATACCATGTTAGAATGTGTAGATGTATATATAGAGATAAGAGAAAGAGAGAGTTTGTATTAGGGTTTTAGAAGAAAGAAAGTGATTACAAGAGTGAGAAAGAGAGATTAAATAAGGCAAAAGAAGGACAAAAGACTATACTACCCATGTGTATATAACAACACATATACAGCTAATATATATGCTAACAATAAGAATAACCATAGGTGATATGACAAGATTTATATATGCATCAATTATTACTTTGAAATCGTTTCACTGTGGGAATTTATTTAGCTATGACGAATCGTTTCTTTGCAAAAGTATCGCTGGAAACTCCAGTAGACCGTTGAACCCATAAGATTTTATTTTTTTATCGGCAAAAGACAGTAATATTTTATGAATAAAAAATATTGACAAAAACGAAAAAAAGAAGATAGACAATTCCAAACATTAAACTATAGTTAGTAAGATGCCGATACCAACCTGATCATCTAAATGTACAAGCTCATCTTCTTAAAAAAAAATAAAAATATATCTTGAATATCACACACTTCCTGCTAGTTTCATATGGTATAATGCCCTTCAGCAAAATGTTCACCCCTCTAATGTTCATGTCATAATGCTTTTTAACCACTTATACTACACACCAAATATTAAATTTTTATATTTCCAACTTCTTCTTTTCTTTTCTTATTCCTTAAGCTCTGTTCTTTCTTTGCCTAAAAATTTCTAGACAATAATGATTTTCGCTTCTTCTGCTTCGTTAATCTCTTGTCCTGTTCGCATGTGTTCTTGTATATGAACTCATTTGAAATATCTAAATTCTTCCTCTCCAACCTTCCTCTGGACCCAGGTGTACCAAACTAGGCCCACAGGCTCTAGCCCCCCTGAATTTTAAAAAATTAAAATTTACACTAATTTGTTTTTATATCTTTTAGCCCCCCTAAATATATTAATTTTTTTTACCTTATGCCTCCCGACCTAAAATTTTTGACTCCGACCCTATCTAGACCCACATAAGAGATTTATCGGTTTTTTAAAAATTCCTTATTCTAACGTTGTGGTCACTCCGGGTCAATAATCCATGGTCCACCCCTTTAACAGCTTAAATCATCAATTACATTAGAACTCCTTTAACATCAAAGCAATATCGGACCAATACTCTACATAGAAAATAATAAATTTACAGTACAATTAGATAATAAGGTGATGGTTTTTTACAGCTCCATATTTTTATCAATTACTCCAATTTTTATTTTTATTATACAAACTAAATAAAAATTAACGCTTTTGCCAATTACCGTAATTGCTCCTTCTATACCATTACGCTTTTAATTCTTTTTCCCTTTTGGATGGATAGTTTAGGGTTTATTCAAAGTTACAAAATTACAACCAAAAGTGGGTTCCTTTGCTTTGATAAAAATAGAGTACAAAAAATCATCACCCTAAATATATACACACACCTTTCATATATATACATATTGACATAGCATCCGTGTAGTCAAATGTTTGGAGTCCAAAGTCATTTTGGGCCTCCATTTTGGGGTCCATTTTATGATCCAATCG
>VIGQ01000009.1:70000-80000 GCA_009663005.1 Actinidia chinensis
CTGATTTTCATCTATTACTGCACACTTTTCCTTCGAAAGCTTGAAGTGACTTGCCAAAGGTCTGCTTAACTGGCTTAGCACTCTCCATGTTGACCTTTTTCCGGCACCTTTTCAACATACTCCGCTTGTGACAATTTCAACTTTATGTTACCTGTCCCTAATCATTCGCATTCCAAAAATTTTCTTCGTATAACCCAAATCCTTCATGCAAACTCTCTGACAGTTTGTGCATTGAAGTACATCTCATCCATACTTAACCTCACCACGCATATCATCTACATACAACCAACAGTATGAGATATGATGTACGCAAGCTTCCTAACTAACAACAATGGTCCCCATGCCATCTACATGACATCTCCTAAATCCTGTAGCTGCCCTAAAGGTATCAAACCTTTTTACTACCATTGGGCCTCAGAGCCTGTTTCAACTCATACAGACTCTTCCTTTCAACTTGCATACCTGATTCTTTTTATCTTTCACAACATAACCTCTGGCTGTACATATACAATTTCCTCCTCCAATTCCCATGAATGAAAAGCAGTTTTAACCATAGTTATCAAAACCAAAACCGAACATTCCAGTTTGAACCGGGAACCAGACTATGACCCAGTACAGTTTTAAAAAATTAATTTACCGAAAATGCATATGAATCGGATTGAACTGGCCGAACGCCGGTTATTTTAAAAACCATTGAACCAGCCGGTATTTAGTGAAATCCGACCAGTTTTTACAAAAAGTAAAAAACACAAATATTATGGCTTTGGTGATTTTTAGTTTTATTTTTTGGATTGTTTTGGTTTGATTTGGTATTTTTATTTGGCTAGCTATTTTGTTTGAAATTTTATTTTTTAATAAAAATAAAAAATTGAGTGCAATTAAAAAAATAAAAATGTATAAATCACTATCTTTAAATATTATTATATTATAATTGGATATATTGAGATACTATTATCAAAAAATAATTTAAATACAAAAAAAAAATACAGCTAAAAATAGAGGCCTTATAGGAAGAAAAAATTAAAAAAAATAAAAGGCAACAAATAATGCACAGTATTATCTTAATAATACACATATTGAATAAATTTACGTTTTTTCTTTTAAATATAAAAATACCAATAAGTAATAGTTTAACAAAAATATTAATTGGAACGAAAAAGAATTTGCCTTTTGAATGTTTTTATAATTATATATATTTTTGTACTTTATTTTTAGAGGTATTTATTATTTGTACTTATGTCAAATTATTGTTATAAAAAAGAGTAATCTTTTAATCCATATATATTTTTTTAATAATTATTTTTTATTTAAACTATATTTTTATTATTTATTTATATAAACCCGGTTGAACCACGGTTGAACCATGAACCCTTGAACCGATGCTTTGACCGGTCATCGTCGGTTCGTTTTGATAACTATGGTTTTAACATCCAATTACTCTAAATGCAGTTCTCAATAACCACAATATTAAGACCATCTATAGTAAAAAGTTTAAAACAACGGAGAAAGATTCAGTGTAGTCTATACCTTATTTTTTTTGCTCAAACCTTTGACTACCACCTTTCCTGTAGTACCGTTTGCTTCACAGCAGATTATTCCTTAATCCTGTAACACCCACTTGTTATGCCAAGCTTCTCTTCCACTGTGGGTAATCGAACCAATTCTTAAGAGTCTGATTAGATGAGAGGAATCCATCTCATCATTCAATCGCATGCTCTCCCACTTCTTTTTGGACTCCACTGGCCAACGCTTCCTTCCTCAAACCATTTTGGTTCACACCGCTATTAGTTAACAATAGAGAATCAAGGATGGAGAATAACGTGTTGCCGGTTTTAAACCGTACATGTGTACTGCTAGTAATTCCACCAATTCTATATTCATATAGGCAATGCAACCAAAAACTCGTAAATGGGAATATTTTTACCTCCTTTCCTGTCCAAATCCTCCTCTGGTAATCCCACTTCAAGGAACTGAAGGCCCCCTATTGATCAATACACAACAGGTTTACACTGCATCAGCCCAAAATTGCTTGGTAACCGCATGTAACCTCAATGCTCTTTGCGCGCTCTAAGATCGTCCTGTTTCACCGTTTAGCAACTCATTCTACCTTGGCTTCTTTGGGACCATTTTCAACATTTTGAATCCAGTCACAGCACAATAAGCTCAAACTCCCACTGCTACAATACTCGCCACCATTATCTGATTTTAGGCACTTCAATTCATCTTTTATTCATGCGCAACTATGCTTTTAATTCTTGAAAAACATCAACATGTCAGATTTATGCTTAAGAAAATAAACCCACCATATTTTCTAGTAGCATCATCACTGAAAGTAACAAAAGAATGTGAACCACCAATAGAATATACCTTTGATGGATCTTCACACGTTGGTATGTAAACAAGCTCCAACTTCTCTGTTTCCAGTGTCTTCCACAATTTGTAAACCTGACCTTCTTCTGTGTTTCGAGAACCACAATCCTCACAAAGTGGCAAATCCAATTGACTTACAACCCGCAATTTCCCCCTTCGATATCATTACTTTCATTCCCTTTTCGCTCATGTGACCCAGCCTATGATTCCCACGTAGGGTAGTCAATCCCTGATGTCCCCTTGTGATGCTATTGTAAAGTACCCCAAGATCCATATAGAGTTCCTTCCTTTTTACCACGGCAGAAATCAAACCCCTTTACTCCATCTTCCAAGCATCTGAAGTACCGATGTGCCCACTCCACATTGAAACATTGACCCCACGGAAATAAGATTTTGTGTTAGACTAGGCACCTGTTAACATTCTTCAATCAGCACTGTCCCTTTCTGATAATCTGGCATATCCCTTTCCAACATATTGCAAGGCTTCTCATCGCCAATTACTGTGTCAAGTTTCTTTGCACATAGTTTTGTAACACATTCATACGTGGGGTAGCATGAATTAAGCTCCAGAATCTACAATCCAGATTCATTGCGGAATTCAATAAACAAGCAAAGCATCATTATTAGACTCGTCAGCAATATTAGCAGTATTTTTTAACCTCTTTGATTATTCCCATTAAGCTCCTTTCTCGGTGTCTTGTAGTCCCGCTTCTAGTTTCCCTCTGACCACAGATCCACACAGCAGGCACCCTCATCTCTCCGCCACAGATTTACTTCGTCTCTGTTTCTCGAATACGACTTTCCCTTTCCCCTTTTGTTGCCTCCCTTATTCATGGCCTACCCTTTCCTCTATATTGAGTTCTAAACCTGAGACAACATCCTCAATCGATGCTCTCTCCGAGCCTATTCTCCGAATAATCAATGCCACGACATCCTCCATTTTTATTTTTGCAGACCAGGAAGAATTTTCTTACTGCCATGACAATCCATTTCCAACTTTTTCGGCAAAACTTTGATAAAGACAAGGGCTCTATTTCATCATCAAAAACAACACTTCAACGGATTCTAAACTGATTTGGTGACCATATTAAATTCGTTGATATGTTCAGCAACAACAATATTTTAGACCATCTTTAGGTAAACAACTTTTTTCATAAGATTTAACTTTTCCCAATGGCTGAAGGTTTTCGTACATCTTTTCAGGCTTTTGAACAAATCTGTGTTGTCCTTTTCATTTGGCGATGTTCGACGTACTGACTGCACGAGGCAACAATCGCACATTCCTCTAGGGCTTTGCGATTCATAACATTCCACTTTGATTGCTCCATATTTTTGCTGGCTTTGTGCCATTGATGTTGATATAGATCCTTCTGATATAAAATATCTCCATCGCATCTTTTCATTCAGAAGGCGAGTTCGTACCATTAAATGTCTCGATCCTTGACTTTATCCTCACCATTGTGTAAACCCTTAACCTCCTAACCCAGACTCTATACCAGTTGCTAGGGCTTCAATTTTGTTAGTGCATGATTGGTTTAGATAGGCGGTGGCGACAAGGGGTAACCAACTTTGGCAGAAAGGGAGTTAATGGAGGGCTTGAGTCAGAACTGTGACTCTATGGCTTGGGTCACGGCCGTAAACTGCTATAATATTTTTTTTAAGCAATTTTATTTAATTTTTAATAATAGTTTTTTTAATTGCGATTTTATCCTCAAATAGTTGCGTCTGTTCGGATTAATGCTCGAATAGTGCATCTGTTTGGATTAATTCTGACTATTGTATCTGTTTTCGTTTTTAGTTTTTATAACGTTTAAATTTTAAACAAACAAATCCTTTGAAAGATTGCAGCTCTTTCAACAACCAGCATCCTCTTAAAAGCTTCCCTTCCCACTTCAGCCATTCTGAAATTGCTCGCAATTCGAATCCTTCTCCTCTCTTTGCACTTCCCTTCGCATATTTTTTAATATTCTGTGAAAGAGTAAACATCACTGTTTTTTGGTTCACTATACTCATTTTGTTCTACTCTATCTGCATCAGTGAGATTCCGACTGGTTATAATTTTGAAAGATAGAGTCTATTCATCGTTAACACTAGTGCGGATGACTTCAATCTTAAAGAAAAACAAAAAAAAACATTGTATGACTTCAGTACTTCTATTTTCACCATTTATAGATTTTGTTTATCTACTAATAAGTTCTGCAAGCTTGTTTATGTTTTTTTTATATTATTACATTAATTACAGAATAGTTTGTGCCAATTTCACACATGCAGAGAATATTGTCCAATAAGATAAAATCCACACATCTTCTACCTCTGATTTTATTTGATAGTTATGTCTTAGTTTTAGGTATTTGTGCATTTGAATGAAACGAACGTTGTTTTTGTGGTGGCCCAATTTTCCAAAAACTGATTCTGTGGCAAGATTTTATTTGCCAGTGGTTGGGCCCATGGGCGGGCCTTTATAACCACAAGGCCATTATGAGGGGGAACAAGATTAAAAAAATTTAATTTTAATTTAAATTAAGCAATTATTGCGCAGTGTTTTACACGGCTTAGTAATTTTCATTTATAAATTGGTTAGAATCGATGAGCTAGTTCAGGTTTTGGGCCTTCACAGCACTTATTGCGGTTCCCTTTTCATAAACTAACCTATGGCCAATTTGGTGTAAACAAAAACTAAAAAAGAATCAGTTTTGTTTTTTTTTTAGATCAAATAAAAAAATTCTCATACGCTTACATAACCTCACCTCACATACACCTAAAAGATTTTGCTGCAGTTTCTAAGGCGCTTGGTTGATCTTTCCTTCCTTTAAAAAAATAAATAAAAAGTTAAAAGCATTGACACAAAAATTAGCCAATGGCCCTGAACTGTCTGTCAAACTGTCACCTTTTCCCGATCATTTATGATTGACCACTAAGTAAGACTACGGCTCCATTTGAAACTATTTTTTTTTTTTTACTTTTTGATTTTTTTTAAGCTATAATAAAAAAAAATCATCAGAATTGATTTTTTTGCATTTTGCTTATTTGTAGTTAAAGTAAATCCCAGAAAAAGAAAAGAAAAAAAATATTAACTTTTAAGAATTATCAACGGAGCCTAAATAATAAAGCAGACAAACACGTGGAGTGCAATGCTTGGGAGTATTATTAATACGATAATGGCCCCCAATAAAGTATTGGTAGACAATATCAATAATAATAACAATAATAATAAAACATACAAGAAATACAATCAGAACGATTTTGCTGTGCTGCTGACTTTAAATTACAACAAATGCCACTGCCTTTGTCAGTTCCTTTCTCAATCTTTCACTTGTATGAACATTCCATTAAAAAGCATTTCCTTTTGTGAAACCTCCCTTTGTCACCCATAATTGTAGCTGTGCAGCTCTCCACTAGAAAATCCAGTTTCACAAAAACTTCACAAAGTCTAAACCCATAATGAGCATTGTGGGGGCTTAATGCTATAAAATTGATGGCCAAGACCCTTGCACTACAGATCGTATACGGGTTCACCAGTCCATGAAAGTCTTCTTCACTAAATTATTTTCCTCACCCACTTAATCCATAAAAAAAAAATTTTTAAAGACCACCATCAATCAACCTTCAACCACATCATTCCCACTAATCTCCTCATCTCTCGCAATTCCAAAACTGGGGTGATAAACAAACCTCGCTAACAATCAAATTTTGACTCCTTGTTCGGCCTTCGTTTTAAAACACTTATTTGAAATTGGGGATATTTGTGACTTTAAAAACAGAAAAATCAAACTTAGAACATGTTTTTTTAAGTTTGCCAATAGACCATGTTTTTTAAAAAGCTTACATGTTAAGCTTTCAAACCAGTACTACTCACTCAAGTAAGATTGTGAATTTTTTTTAAAAATGTTAAGTTTACTCCGAGCTCTAAGTTTAAAGTTTTTTGAAACATTAATTCATTTGAGATTTTGATTCACTTGATAAACAAGTCAAACTCCCAAACATATTTCTAAAGTTCATTAACTTTTTAAACTAAGTTTTAAAACATTTATACTGTTTCCAACTTGTTGGGCCTCATTTCTCATAATTTAAGGGTTGAGAACAAAGAGTGCACAAATTAAAGAAAAAAAGGTAAATGTAAAAATTAATTTTTTAAATTTTTAAACAAAAAAATAACCAAACCCCCCTTAGTGCACGTGGCAGTACATTACTTAGTTTTATCATATTAGATAATTTCGCCACATTTTTTTCCCCCAATTTTTTTGAAAAAACACCATTCCACTAATTTAGGTAGGACTTGCAAAAGAAAAATATTCTAGTGACAATTTTTTTTTTTTTGTCATCAATATAAACAAAATGGCGCGTTTTCATATGAAAATGTAAAAGGCAACAAAACCAATTTGAAGCTTAAAAGCTTACCTTTAAGCGAGAAAAGTCCTCATATTGCATGTAAAGGCAACAAAACCAATTTGAAGCTTAAAGTTTACCCTTTCGCGAGAAAAGTTTTTTTGTCATTGAAATTTGGCACCCACCAAAATCTTTTGAGCGAGACCAAAATTTTAATTTTTCACCCGTGGCATACAAATAGGACAAAAGTATTTTCTTGTGAAACTATACTTTTTCCGTTGTATAAACTCGAGACGAAACGTTTGGTATTTCTTCGCAAATCACGATACCATAGAGCTGAATTATATTGCTTCCTTTGAGGCGTTTGTTGCACAATAGATCAAGTTTGTGGTAGCATATTGTTACCATTTGATATACATGTGTAGATATATTTGCTTTCCTGTCCTCTCTCTTCTATCTATAATATACAACAAACTGTATAAAACATAATGTTTTTTTACTTACTTGATTCTTTGCAAAAATCAAGTGTTTTAAAAGTGGTTAAATACATTTCAGTCATTATCGTTTAACAAACCAACTCCAATAGGGAAGGCCTTAAGATTTCAAAAATTAGTAAAGTTGCGTCTCCGTTTTTGGTCAAAAGCCTTCTGGGAGGTCCAGTACAATTTAACGCATTTTTTCTCACTCCAAAATCACGAGGTGTTGGTAAAATGTATTTCCTTTTTGTTTAAAACAAAAGTTTGAATCACAAATTCGAAAAGAAGAGAAGAAAAGAACAGAATTATAAACCAATGCACTTAAGGATGCAGAATTTGATTTTGACGAGGCCCTGAAATTAAATTCGTGTCCTTTAAGTCCGTTTTTACACCCGCACTTGGTTTACTTACGGAAATATGTTGTACGACTCCCATGATTACCACATCCACGATTCCTTCGGATAGTGAGTACTCCAATCGAAATCCACGTCCGAACCTTCAAGTGTCTTTCTCTCTTTCAAATGAAAACTAAGCCGATGATGGGATGCCTCTAGCACTATCTAATGCTTGCTCTTATGGATTTTCGCATGATGAAGAATGCTGGGATGTTTGGAGGTATTTGCATAGAAGCAACCACCTTTCTAAAGAGTCACATCGTCTTTGGAAAGGCACCCATTCGGCCCAAATATCACTATTCGGCCGAACAGCTGTGCAACCAGGACCTTCTGCACAAATTGAAAGGTTGCACCTATTCGCGGATCAAAGGACAACTTCTGGACGAAATTCGTAATAACCAACCGCTTTGTTTAAATCGAAACGGTGTGACCGTTCGCAAAAGAAATTAATTTCCGGGGAAGAAACTGTAATTTCTTATTTCGAAATTAAAATAATGAATAAATTTGGGTTTCCTCAAAAATTAATATTCAATTACGCCCAAAGCCCCAAAGCCCAAATCCCAAAGCCCCAAGCCCCGAGCCCCCGACCGAACCGGGAAACGGGTCCCGGGACGGCGGGCGCTGCGGCGCAACTTGCCGCACATGGTCCAAATCCCTAACGCCCATAGCTTATGGATCAGGCCCCACTTTAATACATACCTCACTCCCCTTTAAAACTTTGTGGTGCCCAAGGGGCCCAAATTTTAAAGAGTCCATACTTGGGCTTTTAATTTCCTCTAACTTTTCCTTTCTTTTTCCAATGTGGGACAACCTTGTCTATCCCCATTTTTCCTTTGCAGTGAGCTTCTTTAGAAACAATTTCTCAATTCAACTTAACTTAGTTTTTTTTGAGACAAATGAATCACTAAATTCATCTCCTCAGTTCGGAAGAACAGGAATATATCATTGTTCATTTATTTGAGTGTACGGAACTTAATAAAATTTTAGTGCCAAAGTGTGTTTCCAACACCTCTCAAAAAACCAAACTTCTAACAATCCCCCACATGAATGGAAATTGGAATGTGATGTCTGTACTGTAACCTAAGATAGAGAGAAAATGGAGAATTAACGCATCAGGAGAGGTAGCTTTTCGGCCTTGAACCTTCCTTATGACATACTATCGGATTTACTTCGCCAAACATGGGAACATGACGCCTTGACCTGTCCAGCTTTGAGTGTCAAACCCACAAGCAAAAAAAAATATGCACCCGATAACCCTCCGACACTTTTTTGGTTTCTCATGGTTGTGTTCATTTTTGGCCCTCGAACACACCTGGTTCTCATATGGCTCTAGAGAAATTTCATCCCAAATTCTATAGAACGGCCCAACCACACTCACATCGGTTGGACATCTTGTTAAGATACTCGCAATATACCCCACTTAATATTTTTAAGATACAAGTGTCCCTTAAAGTTATACTTAGCCTAAATTCTCCTACAGACAACGCACGTTTGTTACTTCCTAGGAACAGTAGGTCAAAAAAGGTTTTTACCCTTTTTCTCTACCACATGTGCTTATACCACACTACCACTGTACACATTTGGTTTAGGGACCTTTCTTTTCTGCACAAATTGGAAAGTTTCACCTATTCGCGGATCAAAGAAAACTTTCCAGAAGAAATTCCGTCAAACCAACCGCTTTGTTTAAAAATCCGAAACGGTGTGACCGTTCGCAAAAGGAATTAATTCCGGGGAAGAACTGTAATTTCTTAATTTAGAATTAAATATTGAATAAATTTTTCCTCAAAAAAATTATATTCAATTAAGCCCAAGCCCAAGCCCGGCCCGAACCGGGCCGGGCCGGGCGGGTGCGGCCTTGCGGGCGCAGCTCGCACATGGGTCAAATCCATACAGCCCATAGGCTAATGGTCAGGCCCACTTCATACTAACTCCCCCCTGTAAAAACTTGTGGTGCCCAAGGGCGCCATTTAAAGAGTCCCATACTTGGGTTTATATTTCCACACTTCCTTTTCTTTTTTCCAAGGGGGACAACCTTGGCTATCCCCATTTTTTTTTTCCTTTGGCATTGAAGCTTCTTGGAGAACCAATTCTCATTCAAATTAAACCTTATTTTTTGCCAAATTGAATACACTAAATTCATCACTCATTTAGAGAAATGACTCTTTCCATTGTTCATTTAATTTAGTTACGGAAACTTAATAAAATTTTATTCCAAAGTGTTTCACAAACCACACTCTCAAAAACCAAACTTCTAACAGAAGGTACCACTATTGAATTTGGTCCTCTCTTACCGTTTCATGTGATATTTTCTTTCATCTGTTGCCCACCAATTTCATGTATAAATATTAGATTGGATGGAACAGAGATTTGCAAACATTCGAGAGTGAGTTTGAAATGGACAATCTATTTTGATATAAATTATATTGATTGATT
>VIGQ01000009.1:87500-90000 GCA_009663005.1 Actinidia chinensis
ATTTAGCTTTTGGTTGGAGATATAGGCACGTGACTTAGATGTTTGTTCATCTCAAGTTCGAAATATTCCATGTGCTATTAATTTTTATATACTTTGTCCCGCCTTTAATTAGGTTCTCTATTAGTAAATGGTGGAATTGGTTGATACTTGGGTCGCATATTGAATTATAAAAAAAAAAAAATGTTGGTTTCCTTTGGGAATTGAAAAGAAGATGTAAGAGAGAGAAGCTTGGACATGTTTTTTTCTTTCAAAAGACTACCCTGATGTGGAGTTAAGATGTTAGAGAGAAGCTTGGCTGGTCTTTTTTCCTAGTTGGCCATTCTGGTGGGCAATTGCCCTCGGCCTCGTTTCTCCCGAACTATTATATTGATATCATAAACATTGGGGAGATTAATTAGCGTTTCTTCTAGGAAATTATAAGCCTGCCATAGACTAATTATAAAGTTCTAAATTTACAAATTTACAACGCAAATTCAACTGGTTTAATTAGTAGAACTAGCCCCCTTCCAATTAAGATAGATTAGCATATTATTGGTTTTAATGATTACGTTGATTAAGAACAACCCGTTTGAATTAAATAGGACTAAGAGAGCAAGAAATTAAAATGTTGTTGTTCGTTGTAGCTAAAAACTCATGTAATATTTTTGGCTAAAAAATTTTCATTGTGACTTCAAGTTTAGAAATGACTTGAAAAATCTACACCAAACCAGTTCGAAACAACATATAATTTTTTGGATATGCAATAAGTCGTGGGCTAATGCTTTAAAAATTGATGGGTTTATCGGACCATTGCACTACAGAGCAATTGTGCCTGGTTCAGGAAGCCCATGAAGCGTCTTCACTAACTCATCCAGATCTATGCTCGAACTTCCTCCTTTAATGCTCGAGGTCGCAATCACGTAGCTCCATGACTGCGGTCTCTCCGTGACTTGCACCACCCACCGACCCCGACCTCGCGCCAATAACCTAGCAATTCGGCTGAGTTGGGATCGACCGAGTCCCCATCTTCAAAAATCGAACGGCCCACGCCAAGCTGGTCAACCACCAAGTTTGCATTGATAAACTGGTCCGCCCCAAGAGGCCACGTAAGCATCATCACCCCTGCCGCGAGTCCCTCCAACACCTAGTTGCCACCCGCGGGAGTCACAACGGTAACGCCCCACGGCTTGTTGGCCTCAGAATCATCACCACCTGAGGGGCCCATCCCTTAATTACAATCCCCTATTCATTCACCACGCTATTCTTCAATTCTTTTGAGATCAACTTATATCACTTGCCAAGTGTCCTTTATCGACCCCTTTATACCCAAAATACCCATACGCTCTAAGGCATCTTGTAGTCCCCTCATTTGGTTGGTTTTGTGAGAGTCCACGACTCCCGATCCCAGCCACGTACACGAGGTGTGGGGAGGGAGACCCTTCCCCTTTGAATCGAGGCCAGCCTATCACCCTCCTGGGTCGAGACGGAACTGACCCACCACGATTCGAGAAAACCATCCGATCATCATCAAATCCACGGGCAATAAGGGCCCAACACCAACCCATATCAGGGCCATTTGCTTTCTTCACATGGTCAAGGTAACTCTCCCAACTCAGTGAACGAGTTGGAAACACAAGTGGCCCCAACTTGATGATTGGCCAAGAAGCTGCTTCTGAAGAATTCCCTCCAACTAGGTGTCCTGCTTGTAGCCACCATAGAGGTTTGTAATCTGCCAGCAAGGGTATTTCGGATCATTCGGCACTTTTAGAAAAGGAGAGTAGAATTTCCGTCATCAGATTCACCAACCTTCGGTAGATCCCGCCCAGGCATGGAGAAATCACTGGACGAATGGATCGAGAGAGTGCTCAGGGCGCGCTATGTAAACGACGTCCCTGAACATTAGGAACTGGCAGTGTGGAACCTCCGTCGGAGTGAGAACCAGAGGTTGGATGGAATGGACGCGAAGCATTTGAGGAGTGGAATCGAGAAGGGGTAGTATGGTGGGGCTGACAATATGTGACGGTGAGTCCCGGGGAGAAACTGTGCGTGAGATCAAGGATTGGTAATAATAGTTCCCCGCCGCAGGTAAGGAAAGACGAGGATATGATCGCCGTTGCCGTTGCCGTTTTCGTTTTCGGAGGTGGACATGGCTTGAAAACGGTTTTTGAATAACAATCGTGTGTATAACTGGAGAAATAAATGGAAGAGATTTTAAGGACTTGATGATTCAAGTTAATGATTCAGTAAAAAATTAGTGGCGGAGAGCTTAATGGTGATCATGTGGACCATAGCATTGAAGGATCGAGGCTCAGCCATGAGGGAGAAGGGAATAATTTTTTTGGAATTTAACCTTAGGCTTCTGAAACCATGAGAATGTTATGAAAACCATCCCGTGCTTTAGGTCCAGACCTTGGATTGTATTTATATAGAAAATGTGTAGTTGTACAATGGACAAGAAAAGAATCATAACATCTATATTATAAATCAGAATTTCATTTGCATTCTAAATCTATCTCTTGAT
>VIGQ01000009.1:102500-105000 GCA_009663005.1 Actinidia chinensis
CATCCCATAACAACAACCTACAACTCATTCCAAAACTCACGAGTCATACACTATCAACAATAGAACACACAATTTTCTCTCAAGAAATACTCATTTTATGAGTATCGTAAAGTAAGCAAACGGATAATCCTACTTTTTGAAACCGCAAAAACGAACGTAAGTATATCAACTTTTTGCATAACTAACTTCATGAAAGAATATTCACCGTTAATGCACCTGTTGTGAATTTTGACATGATAACTTTTATATGCAAGAATTCAAAAACTTATGTAATTCCAGATATTTGAGGCCATGAATGAGAGATTAGTCCAAGAAAGTAGAAAGAATTAAGCGGTAATAAATCTCAACATATGCATGGCCGCTACACATGCCAACTTAATAAGTATACACTTTAAACTCTTTTTTTTCACACTTTTTAACTTTGAACTCCTTTTTTTTTTTAAATTTTTTTTTCACCTTCTTTCTCCGCCCTTCCCTCTGCCTTCTCAACTTCTCACAAAGTCACGCTATTCTTAACTCTCCCATATTTATAGTAAACTCAGTTCAGTACGCTTCTGAGATCAATTTTATGCACATTACCTAAAAGAATAACATAAAGGAAAGATCTTGTGACTTAGCTTCAATGTAACGAAAATCCAAAATTTGTGTAAATATGTAAGGTGTCCAAAAATTCAACTTTCCACTACATGTAAACCAAATTCAAAATAATTGCGCTATTCACAAAAGCATGAAGCTCAACAAATTTCCTTGAGTAAAATGGTTAAACCGCTGCACAACGCCGATTCATGGCTCTAAACAAAAAAAAAAAAAAAAAAAAGCTCACAAGGTATAAAATTTTACTTTATGAATGTGTCAAATTGATTTGTAACAGTTTCACTTTGAAAACACGACTCGTGCGCAGTGTATATGTGATTCCTCTCTCTCTCTTATTATAGGCACAAACAATAAAGTATCAAGGAATGGTAATGTAAGACCGAATTGACAGTAATCACTTAAAAATATCATATTATGCAAAGTCACTAATTGTTTTAATTATTTTTGAAAACAAAACATGATAATCAGTTATGGTTCCCTCCCAAAAACTAAGAATTCCCAACACATCCACAATCTATGAAAAATCAATATAAATATGGAAATGCGGAAGAATCACAATTAAATTCAAAGAAGGAAACCAGAAAACAAATCTGTGCGGATTATGACATGGAATAGAAAATAAACCTACTATCAAATTCCAAAACATGGTAAGACAATTTTAATTTTTTTTTAATTTTTCAAATTTTGTTTTTCAAAATTTTTTTTAATGAAAAAAGTAAAAAAAAAACTATTCCTTAACAAACTAATTATCCCTACAAATAAAACTACAAATTCTCCCCCCAACTAGAGATGAGCATTCTCCGAAATGCAAAAAATAAAAAATAAATAAATAATATAAATAAAAAATAAATAAATTAAAACGGACACGAAGGGAAAAAAAAAAAGGAAAAAAAGGGTGGGACAATACCCTTCCCACAAATATAACTAAAATATCTCTAATTTCGACTGACCTAAGACTATATATAAACAAAACATAGAAGGCGTTTTTTAGGTTTCAATTCATTCAAGGTGGATCATGTCGAGCCACGCCCTCAACTCTTCCTTTCTCAAAACTCAAGATTGGGCTTTCAATTGATACCCTTTAACTTTTAAAAATATGAAAGTAAAAGTGAAAGGTCTGGGCCACCTATGTTTGAAGTCTATATGGAAATAAGTGTAATCCGAAAATGGTATAGATGAACCTTATGACCAACTTAAAAAGATTTGCACTAAAGTAGGTTGCATGCACCCGTTTTTTTTTCATCTTTGTTTTTTAACTTTCGGTAGTCCATTACACATTCTCCAAAAATTTAATTGTGAAAATCGCCCAAAGTAGGAGTCAAGACTCACATGCATAAAAGAATAATCCTTCCCCTTTCAAAAACTAGATCTTTAAAACTTAAAACATGGGATTCAGTTGGTTCATTGAACTCCTTCAAAACTAGAGCCTCTCAATGGATCCTCCATAGGTTCACTGTTCTATATGCTCAATGAAATTTAACTTTTTCAATTTTTCAATCTGATCTACTCCGATAAATTGGTACCCACCGTTTGAAGAGTTTTGAAGATGTTAGTTTAAGGTTATATTCACAACCGAAAGTTTAAGTAGCCCATCCTACAATGAATAATGGCTGTCAACGTTGCTAGGAATAGTCATCCTAAAATAACAGGAATATGACGCTTAAAAGACTCAAACTCCACAGGTTGGGTGTCCAAAATAATAAAATCAATCGGACAGTAGACCGTAATCACTTGGATAAGCACATCCTCTCAATATACCTCTAGGGACCTTAATGGAATATCGGCTAACTCGAGTGTAACACGTGTTGGCTTAAGTTGCTCCTAGACCTAGGTCTTTATACACATGATATGGTAAAAGATTAACACTAAACCCTAGGTTTAAGAAGTGCTCGATCGATATCCTATA
>VIGQ01000009.1:117500-125000 GCA_009663005.1 Actinidia chinensis
GCCAAATTTTTATACATTTATATTATCAAGTTAGGCTCAATATATTTCCATCACATGGGCTGATTTTTAAAACTTTCGTTTCTCGGAATTCTTTTGGGAAGGCTGAGAAAACGATTAACGATTATTCTTGCAATCCTTTGCGCGATGTCCTGGTTTGTTGCAAACAAAACAATTGCCTTGAATTTTTCTGATCATTTTTGATCCTTGGCCATTTCTCCTTATTTCTTGTTGTCACGTTTGCTGACTGTTTCTATCACATTTGTCTTGGATTCCATTGTGGTTTCATACCTCCTCAGACAGACGGTTATCTCTTCTTATCATCAATCGGACAATCAAGATCCTCTCTAACTTTCCCATTTCCTTCAGTTTATGCTTTAAATAATTTTTGAATCTTCCAATAGGAGGCAATCTCAATTATGCCAGCCAACTTGGAAAAGGCGCTCAAAGCATATGCCTTCCGTAGGAATCTCGTTGCAACAGAAGTTGTAATGTTAATTTCTTGCACTGGTCACAAACCTTCTGAGTCAACATTTATATAATCCAGAAACCTACCAACCACAAATTTCTTTAGGCCGCATCTTCGGTCTTAATTTTTTATCAGGGACTCCCATAACGTTTTGCAGTTACAACCGGACTATACACATTATACAATGTGAGTTCATCCAATCCATTTGAGTTATGTAGTTCTTGCATAAAGAATCACATAGTGTTCCGTGCCTACAGACTGCAGCAACAGTGGTTGGATCTTGTTCCTCTTCAGAAAGGGCAGGAAGGAAACAGAGGGAACATCTTCTTGCAAGTCCTTGCAAGATTTAGAGTGAGTAATAGAACAACTTTTCTGTTGCCACTCTTAAAATCTAAACCCGTTTAAAAAAGGGATCGGGGTGTTACCAAGGTGATAGGACCCATGGAAAAGGAGGACCAATTGGGGTGGGTCGGGATTGTCCACGCAACATTAGCATTAGAATTTCCCAGAAGCCATTTTGTTTTTTTTTCAAATAATTAAACAACAGAAATAAACTTTTCAGTATATGAATTAACCTAAGCAATAGCAAAATTACCGAAATCAAAGAAACCCAAAACAGATTTCTGAATAAAAACTAAACAGAAAAAAAAGTTTGTTTTAAATTAAAACCAAACTATAAAGTTGAACAAATGGTAATATCGTTTAAGAATGTTTTAACTGTATACTTTTATTGAAACAAAAAGTAATGAAAACGGTTTTGTACAAACTGGTAAAATGATAATTTGTTTAACTATACATGAACAAGAACAAGAAAATTAAACAGAAAAATCCAGATGCTGATATGATAGAAAAACTAAACTGTAAATTTGAAAATTGTTAAATGCTAGAACAATAAAATCTCCGACAGAGACAGTGCAAAGTTATGATATAAACAGAAAAAAAATACCAGAATGAAAAGAAGACTGAGGCGAGTGGGATAGATCCGCTTTCCTAAAACGATATTCCCGCTTACGGTGTACGGTTTTGACGGCAATCGTTTCCCAAGATACAACAGTCTATCGCACTTGTATAGCACTTCAAACAAGAATGCACGTCGAAACAGAATTGATTTCTCTCCTCTGACTGACAAAAAATGCTATGTAGAAAATACTCTGTTTTTTCTCTTTAAAATTGATTTTATGAATTTCACAATAATGTTGAGAATATTATAGAACACAAAGCAACCTGTTAGGAAGGGAAGATTGGGACTCTCGGGAAAACACCAATTCAAATAGCAACTCGGTTTTATTATTCAAAAATATAAACAGTTCAAACTAAAATGATGTCAGAAAATCTGAACAGTTGCCGAACTTAAAATGAAATGGTTGCCTCTTTTGTGAACAATTTTTCATCACAACCCTAACAATTTTGCGAAATTATTAATTATTATACCACAATTACCTACTCAGGGGAGTACACATTCCTCCCATATTGCTTTTTTCGGTGGTTAACTGAAACCCACTCCAAAAGGTGTTCAAAGATGCCCCAAAAACTTATCAATTCCTCAAAACTACACCTCCAGCAATAAGAATTCAATTTGTTACAGACAAAAAAAAATCCAGATGCTTGATAAAGTGCAAAAGGGTTGTTTATTAAATTTCTTCCTTCAATTAAAGCACTAGACGGAATAGTGTATTAATTATTATTATATATATAGTATAGTATATTATATATATATATAGAGAGAGAGAGAGAGGAGAGAGAGAGTGAGTGACATAGTGAGTAATTTTCCGGACAAGTAAACCATTGATGGCACGAACCAAAAGGAATTGGGAATTATCAATCACCCAAATGAATAGATTCACCATCGAAAGGAATGAAGTTTAAATTTGTTACCTTAGAAAATTATGGTTTTCTTAATCTCCTATTTTCTATATTTTTAGAAAAAATGCAGTGTGAACGAAGTAGATGACACGTAATGTAATGGGGCTATGTATATAGTCAAGTCCTCATTGCTTAGAGAAAAGCCAATTTTCAATGTCAATTACTTTCTCTCTTTACACTGCAAACTAGGTTTTTACTAACCTTCGAACTATCTTTGTATTTGTGTCTTGAATTCGTATTTGGATTGGCATCCTCAAATCATCCTATTAATATTTTTATTTGTCCAAATTTTATGGCTCCAAATGATTTGGGTGAAATATCATATCAGGTTCAATATCAATTCGGCGTGTAGAATTATAATTCAAACAGGAATCTTAGAATGTGGAAAAGTCCCACTTGCCCTCGACTTGTTTCAGGTCCTTTCTCTCTCTCTCAATCCCTCCAATAACCATTCACACACAACTTGGCACGTGTCTCCTCACCACTAATTCTACACGGTCCTCCCTCATTTGCTAAAATCCTAATCACTTATTTCTTTTAATAAAAAAAACTATTTTAGTAAGTAATTAATACATAATCATAAAATATAATTTTAATCTTAAAAACTACTCCAAACTGTATAAAGTCTTCTTAATTTTTTTTATTGCAATAGAGGACATTAACAACTAAGTTTTTTTAGCATCCACTTTTTTCTTCCCCCGTGCACGAGACACATTCACCAGCACTAGCCGACTTTCACCCTAATACACAAGGTTATTACACCCTAACACATATGTCAATATAAAATTATTGTTTTATATTTTTTGACAACTTATTAATGAATAATTATAATTCACAAGTCGATTTCAGTTTGACTCGATGTAAACCAATGACCTATCCACCGATCACTTTTCATCAAATCGATTTTTAAATCATTATTTATAACTTTTCGAGTAGAGCTAATGTCAGTTGATGAGAAAGAAGCGGTGGTCACGACTCACGTGCATAACTATACCATTCCAAATGATTCTCTAACTCTTGAATGTTAATTTGTCATGGTGCAAATCAAGTGTGAGTGAGTGCAAATTCACTATGCCTGAGGTGCGAGTCCTCTACGTGGTGTAAGTAAGTTATGCGATGGAGTGCAAATCATATGCGTTGGGATACTTAATTGTTTTGTCGTTCTGCTGATTTGAAATTTCTATAAAAAAATTGAGAGAGTAAAATTTGAAACATAAAAAAATTGATAAAATATGAAATACAATTGCCAAACGGAGCCTAAAACTGACTGTTTTAGGCATCTATGAAATTTGAATTGTGGGGCCAATAGGGTGTAGTATTATTTAGGGGTAAATATCATGACCTACCTGAGGTTTATAATAAAAACAGAACCCTCCCCTGAGTTTTATAAAATTACAATGACCTCCCCTGTCAGACTTTGTCTGTCATTATGGGCCATGTCGAAAATTACCCATTTGCCCTCTCACTAACTCAGCCCCCCCCCCCCCCCCCCCCCCCCCCCCCCAACCCCCCAACCCACTATTTTTTTTTAATTTTTTTAAAAGTTTTTTTTAATATCTAATTTATTATTTTTTTATTTGTTTTTTTATTTTTCTTTTGGGATAAACATTTTATTATATGTTTTTTGTTTGTTTCTTTTTTTTTTCATTACGTTATTTATTTTATTTAAGTTTTGTCTTCTTTTTTATAAAAAAATAGTTATTACATAATAAACAAAATTAAATAAAAAATTGTTTTTTGTTTATTATTTTTTTTATTATTTTTTTTTTGTTTAGTTTTATTATTTTATATATATGCTTTTTATTTTGATTCGATTTTATACTGTTTTCAAATTTTTATAACTAAATGACTCTAAAATTGATTTTAAAAAATTAAAAAACCCCCCCCCCCCCCCCCCACCTCATAAAATAAATAATAAGAACTAAAATAAAAAATAAATAAAAAAATAAAATTGATTGTCGAACGTAAAAATAAACCTAATTCACGTAAAATCACTATAGTCAAGTTCGACGTTGTGAATCGACAACCAATTTAGGGTGTGTGTTTATGTAAAATAGTTTTAGATTTTTTTTGCTATATCCTTTCTTTAGTTTTTATTATTTTTGTTTATTTATTTTTATTAGATTTTAAAAAAAAAAAAAAAAAAAAAAATTAATCATTTGGAGTTCATTATTATTAAAATTAAAAAAGTATAAAAATATGAATCAAAATAAAAATATATATATACAAATAAAAATTAAACAAAGAGAAAAAAATTGATGAAAAAACAATAAAAACAAAAATTAATTTATTTATATATTACATTTGTTTATTATGTACTAACTATTTTTTAATAAAAAAAGAAACCAAAAATAAATAAAAATAAAATAAATTATTGAAAAAAAGAAACAAACAAAAAAAATATAATTAAAAAATTGTTTATCCCAAAAAGAAAAATAAAACTAATTTTAAAAAAAAGAAATAAATTAGATTAAAAAAATATTAAAAAAACTTTTAAAAAATTAAAAAAAAATAGGGGTGGGGTGGGGGCGGATGAGTGAATGAAAGGGAAAATGTAATTTCGACATGCAATAATGGCAGCAAAATTCTGACAGGGGAGGTTAGGGAATTTTTTTTGTAAACCTCAGGGGAGGTTTCTGTGTTTGTTTAATCATAAACCTCAGGGGAGGTCAGTGATTATTTACCCCTTATATTACCCAAAATTCACTGATATGAATTCGAGGGAGAGTGTAAAGTGGGTGGCTGTGAGAGCGTGCACGGGGATGCTAAACTCTTCGTCAGTGACACAGTCATTAGAGAGGGGGTATTTTAGTCCTTTGATATTTTTCATCCAGGACATTATATTTTGATTTTTTGGGGTCCACTGCGAGATAACAAACCCATGGCCTTCCGGGAGGGACATGCTCTCGGAAATGGTTTTCTGTTATATTTGTATTGGATAATTTGGGGGGGGGAATGCGTGTCGACCACAAGCATATTCCATATCCATAAAAGGAATCTTTGCATGGCTTCTTAAAGGACAACAAGGTATTAGTAGGAGATCCGCTGTCCCCCTTCCTATTTGTTGATAATGTCGCGGAATTCCTGTCCAGGAATTTGGAGAGGGTTGAAGAAGAATCTGTAGTCACTCAAATTAATTCGGTTCGAACTATTATGCGGAATTAAAACCGAATAGGATTTGAATTCACTAAATCTATAAAATAATTATCTACATAATTAATGGAGAGATCATACCTTATTAGCCATCTGATCAATGAATGAGCCCCTAATGAACTACTTTAATTTCTTGGCTACCTTCTTCTCTCTGTCTATAACTTTAAAAAGATAACCAATATTCAATATTGATGGGAAAAAAAAAATCATACGTATTCAAAGGGAGTGTTATCCTATCTATTATAGAGGAGAGAGAGGGCCTTAGAAGTTATACTTCTAAAGCGGATCCTATCCATCAACGGTTTGATCCTTTATCATAAAGGATTTTTCATTTAAAATTTTTTTTTTTTTTTAAAAATTAGCTTGAAACCTTATTTTTAATGGCCTGTAATTATATGGGTCTTAGTATAAAAAAGCTGCCTTTAAAAAACGTGGAGACGTAGTGGGCCAACTACTCTACGGGAAATAACATTCTCCCACTTGGCCCAATTAGCCGATTGGTGTTGCAAGGTATTTTCTTTTAAAAATATGCATTTTTTTACCATGACTCATGAGGACTCATAATTTAAAACTTTAAACACAGTGATCACGAAATTGGTTTTGATTAAAATTCAGCCAATAGAGTCCAACAATTAAAAAATAATGTGTGGTTACTTCAGATTACCAATGTGAGTCATAGCGGTGGTATGGCTCCCATACCCATATTCCCTTCTATGCACTACACCATTGAGAACCTTTATTAACCCCAGTGCATAATAGAAAAGTACAATTAACTTTAGGATACATTCCCTAAAGAAGCCAAAATAATTTTGTCGGTCAAGACAATTCATATTTAAAAAATCCACATAAATGTGCACACATTAAATGAAAATAGGAAAAACAGAAACAATCTAATAATGCGAAATTTAGTGTCGAGATACAATAACCACTCAAAAAACTCATCATGAGGATTGCTCAAAAGACCCATCCTAACAACAGTGTTCTTTATAAGTCTTTGGTGGCAAAATCCCTTTCTGTAGAGGATCAGATATCATAGCGTGGTGCTCATGTTATCAAAGACATTGTGTTTCTGGACTCTTTCTCTACAACCAAGTAAACTAACGTCCATTGCGGAACATTTAGAGTACTGCCATTCTTAGAGAAGAAAACTGGCTTTTTTGCGGAGTTGTCACAATATATCGTTAATTGGCTTGGCAATTGTTCGACACAAACCAAGTCCTTGGATATGATAAAATAAAGTCGCAACCATAAAGCATTGACCGGTGGCCTCAAAGCATGCACAAAATCGGCCCTCCATCGGTGGATGCAGAATAATAGATTGCTTACACTCTCACGAAATTGCGCCACCAGCTAACAGAAAAAACAAATCATGATGTTGATTTTCTGCTTATCTAAAACAACCAGCGAAATCCGAATCCGAGTATCGATCACTTTTTTTCCAACGATACGATTTCTATAAGTGAGCATGTAGTCTTGGTTCCTTGGAAGGTATCTCATAACCTTCTTTATCGTTACAGTGTTCCATTCCTGGTTAATTGATATCTTACCAAGCATTACCAACTGCCAAAGCTAATGCCGGTCTAGTACACGTTTGTTGCCCCATACATCAAACTCCTAAAGTTGAGGAATACGGAATATCCTATTCTGCATCCTTCCAAATCATTCCTTGGGCACTATTTTTCATTTAACTTGTCACCCTTCATACTAGGTGCATCACATGCCTGAGCAACTTTGCAGATTAAATCTCATCCAAAACTCGATCGATATAACTCTCTGAGGGACAACCTAGCATCTTGAGATCGATCTCTTATGATTCTATGCCAATAACATTACGATGCCTCAACCTTAAACGACCACTAAGTTTTGGCGAGATATTCCTGGTTTGTGTTGTAACAAACAAGATCATTGCAAGCTACAAAAATATCATCCACATATAGCACGAAAATTAATAAAAACTTACTCCACTGATCTTCAGACTTTATACACTGATCAACAGCGTTTTCTTTAAATCCGAAGGA
>VIGQ01000009.1:127500-135000 GCA_009663005.1 Actinidia chinensis
ATTATGATTATTTTAAATCTGGAATAAAAACTGTAATTTCTTAGAAATATAGGATATTTAAATTAATAAATTTTCAGAATCTGGGTTTAAAACTATGTAATTTAAAATGTAATTTTCAAAAATTTGGGTTAAACTGTAATTTTAGAATCTAGATTAAAACTGTAATTTTTAGATCTAGGATAAAACGTAATTTCTAGAATCTGGATAAAACTGGAATTTCAGAATCTAGGATAAAAACGTAATTTCTGAATCTGGTTTAAAACTGTTAATTGTAAAAGCTGGGGTAAAACTATAATTTTTAAAATTGGGGTTAACACTGTAATTTCCAGAATCTCAGCAAAACTGTAATTTATAAAATTCTGGGTTAAAAAAAATAGAATTTACAGAATCTGGGTTAAAAAACTATAATTTACAGCATGAATTAAAAACTATGAATTTACGCAAATGGTTGAAGAGGTAATTTTCAGAAAACCGACATAGTTTTGTTAAAACTACACAAATATATTCTGATAGCCCAATTAACTTTAAAGTTCTAAAACTATTCACCACCGTTCTAGTTAGATTATCTCTTAGGAGTATTTTTTTTATCACCATAATAATTTGTTGGATCTCGGATGCATACATTGTACTATGTGTTACGTTTATGCAATGAAGATCATTTAATTGAAGAATAGTGATAGAATCAGTCAGTTAGTAATTGTTTATGAAACAGAAATTAGATTTAACTAGATATGCATATATATATAAAACTCCATGGAAGGACATACATACAGAAATATCAAGTTCAATCTCACCAACAGTTATACATATAATCAGAGTGAATATCCATAATTGCATTGGTTTGTGCAACCATGTAAGTAATAAAAAAAATAATTCTACGAAAAACATATTTTAATTTAAGATTATTGATTCAAAAACCATGCTATGATACCAAATGTAAGTCATAAATTAATTCGGTTCGACTATTTGCGGGAAATTAAAACCGAATAGGATCTTGAATTCAATACATTCTATTAAAATAATTCTTCTACAATAATTAATGGAGTAGATCATCCTTATTACCATATGATCAAGTGATGAGCCCCTTAATTGAATAATTTAATTCTTGTTTCACCGCTTTCTTTGTCTCTAACTTAAAAGATAACCAATATTTTCTAATATTGATGGGAAAAAAATCATACGTTCAAAGGGGTGGTTATCCTATCTATTATAGAGGAGAGAAGAGGGTCAAAAGTATACTCCTAAAAGGATTCCTATCCATCAACGGTTATCCTTTATCATAAGGAGTTCCATTTAAAATAAATAGCTTGAACCTTATCTTTAATTGGCCTTTTAATTATATGGAGTCTTAGTATAACAATATGCCTAAAACGTGGAGAATAGTGGGCCACTACTATACGGGAAATACAGAATCTTTAATTTAACTATAAAATCCCATATGGCAGAGCTGAAGATCACTCAATTAGCATCGCGATGATGTAATCTTTTTACTCGAGGGGACACCACAGCAGTCGTTTGAGCTAGAGTGTCTGAAGAAATAGTTGGGGATTGAGCATCGACGAGAGCAATCCAAATGTTCATTGGCTGGTATTAACAGCGTAGATATAGAGAAAATCAAAGCCAATACAAGATTCAATATGTGCCACATTTCCCTTCAGTTACCTGGGGATTTCCCAGTGTCAGCTTCGAGATCATCATTGAAAAGTAAACCTTTCTCAATCTAGAATATCAAAGAATACATCAGTGCGTGGACAGCAGCCAACCTTTATATGCTGGTAGAAGTGAGGTAATCAGATCCATCCTCCAAGGAAGTGGAATGCTGTTGGTTGTCCATACTCCCGATTCGATTGGGTGCAAAGGACAAGGTCATATCATTATGCAGAAGGGAAATTTCCTTTGGGGGGGGGGGAAAGGCAACAAGTTCTTAAAAAGCCGTTTGTAGCGTGGAGCGTATATGTCGACTAAACTCGGAGAAGCTTAGGATTTATCGATTTTTACGCAAGCGTGAATTGGATTGCTGTCCAAATCCTTATGGAATCTTTAGTCAAAAAAAAAAGGATCCTTATATGAGTGAAGAGGGTGAATAAGTATACATAAAGGAGCCCCTCATTTGGGAGCATACTCGGCAAAAAAGGACTCCAAGATGTTAAGGCAATTTGCTATATTCAGAGACAAGATGCAGTGGGAAGGAAAAGGGAATTAGCGGATAGCTTTAGACAAGATAAATCATTGGGCAGAGTTAGCAAAAATTTAACGTTCAAGGCATGTTACGAGTCTTAGCCTCCGGGGCCGAAAATATGCTGGACAAATGTGTGCCATCGATCTCTAATGCCAAAAACAGTCCTCATCTTATGGCTTAGCTCAAGAGAGAGAGCAGAGGCTACTAACAAGAGAAAAGCTCAAAGACCAGATAGAAGACGAATCATGCGTGCTATTGCGGAGACACAATCGAGTCTGTAAGTATCTATTTTTTAGGGTGCTCGCTAGTTAGGTCAGATGTGGGAAGAAATCAGGGGGATGGATGGGATTTAAGGCCTTGTCAACGCTCAAAGCCACAGCAAAGGATTGTAAAGAAGCAGGGAACAGGGGTCCAGTCAGTCGCAAAAAAGATTTGTTTGCAGCCACGGTGGTTTACGTATCTGCAAGCAGGAACGTACAGGATATTCGAGGGCAAAATATATCAGAAGTCGGGCTCATAAGGGACGTTAAATGGCAAGATCCATGGGAACTTTTCCAAATATTCGGGAGCTGTGATGATATTGTATTCTTCATTCAAATGTGTGCTGGATTAAGCCTTTTTATAGGCTTTTATTTCTGTCTTTCTGGGAAATGTAGCCGAAATTTGGCTTTGTTTGAAGGCAGCCAGTTTTTGTCTTCTCTTTTTGTTCAGGGCGTGGGCCTTGTTTCTCTTGGGCAAGCTCGGAGGTTTTGTATAGTCCTTCATTGGTCAATGTTATATTTATTTAAAATCTAAAAAACGATAACAAATCGTCCAGCTTACCGCTGATTTCAATTGTCCTTGATGTTTCTAGACGTGGAATGATGTTCTTCGTCATTCCATAAACAATTTGCCTGCGATTATGAGAAAAATAAAAATTATTTTTATTTGAGATTGTTTTGTGACAATGTTGCCTCGTTTGTGCTCCCCATGTTTCAAAACAGCCTCAATTTTTAACAATAATAAATTGCTCAGGACCCTAAGGGTCGTTGGCTAGTGGATTAGGAGGGGCGATAACTTTCCCCAGTGAATAATTTTCCCCCACGTTGTTTGGTGGCGGAATTAAGGAGGCGGATAATTTATGCCACGGTAATATTTTCCCCAGCAGGTGCGATAGAGGAGGATAATTTTTGGGTGGCTAGACCCTAACTAAAAGTTATCCGGGAGGATAAGGGGTGAGGGATAAGAAAAAAAATAATAAAGAGAAACAAAATGTATATTTTTTATTATATATTATATATATAGAAACAAAATATATTTTTTAATATATAAATATTTTAGTTATTTTGTTTCTCTTTATAGATTTTTTTCTATCCCACCCTTATCCACCCCATTCTAAAAAGTATCCAAACAAAGTTAAAACGTATCCCCTTCTAAAAAGTTACCCTCTTTAAAATTTATTCCTCCCCTTTAAAACTTATTCCCCGCCCATATCCGCAGCCAAACGGGCCGTAAGGACTTGGGCCTAGATTTGGGATTACTGTAGTATTCCAAACACTATCGTTTTGTGTAGCGATTTTTTTTTTTTTCGGGTTTATCATTGATCTGTTTCATACATTTTGAAAACGTATTTTATATAGTTCTCGTTAAGTATATATGTACTGATGCCAAAAAAATTAAGTCAATCAGATATCAGTAGCCACATGATCGATAATTTGTCTTGAATTATCTCATAAAACATAACTTGGCTTATTAGTTGTTTTTAAGAGAAAATATTACGAATCATATAAAAATTGATATCCGATCAATAAGATTATTTTATTTAAATTTTTTACTTAATAAAGCATAGAGGTGTCAAAACGTGCCGTAGGGACGTGCGTGCCACTTTTCTTCCGTGCCAAACCGGCTTCGTGCCGTTGCCGTGCCGAGGCCCATTACTAACGTGCCTTGTCGTGTCGTGCCGTGCTATTTTTAATCGTGCATACCGTGCCTGTTTTCTTATGTTTCGGGCCGTGCCGTGCTAATTGTAACCGTGTCGTGCCGGACTCATTTACTAATCGTGTCGTGCCGTGTTCGGACCCGCTTACTTAATCGTTGTAGTGCCGTTGCCGTACCCTTAATTAATCGTGTCCTGCCCATATTTTAAAGTGTAGTCGCCCGTGTCCGGTTGTTAATTGTGGTCGTGTTGTGCCGGCCAGCTTACCTAACCGTTATATCATGTTGTGTCGGTCACTACAAAATTGAATCTTTTTCCTCTAAAAATAGTATAGGTACAAAATTGCATTTTCAATGGGTTTATGCCACCACCCGTCAATTTAACAAGAAAAACAAGACAGATGTGAAAAAAAGAGCAATTCAAGATAAGAGATTGATGCCACCACATCATTATATTCAACAAGGTAAAAAAAAAGACAAAATATACAAAAAATAACAGTTTCGAAGGGGTTAGGCCACTACCCGATATATTCAAACAAGTAAAAAAAAAGACAAAATGTAAAAAAAGAGCAGAGTTCCGAGGGGTTTATGCCACCACCTCGATTCTATTCAACAAGTAAAAAAAAAAGGTAAAAATGTGAAAAAGAAGTAGTTCTGAGGGGTTAGACACGTTTATCGTTATATTCAACAAGTTAAAAAAAAAAAAGACTCACCAATTTTGTTGGTACTCCTCGCTTTTGTGGTTGGGGTGGTAATGGGAAACGGTAAGGGACGGAGTGATCCATGTCAGGCTTGTGGTGTTGACCGAATTAACCCTCGCAGACATCACATTATCAGTGCATTGTGGCTCTGGAGATAAATTTGTTGTCGCTATAATTTTAAATTAAATCCTCTCAAACATCACATTCACAAATATACATATTTTATGAAGGACTAATCAATTAATCATGTTCTTTTTAATCTCACATTCCATCTGGGTAGCAAGAACACTAATAAAATGAAATATAAAGTAGTTGCATCAGTCAAAGTCTCGTGAAGGTCTTTAGAATTCTAATTATACCAGACCCATGAATGATCCTACGTTTAACAAGTGAGCACAAAACAATTAAGACTGCTCACCATCCTATTTTCTCAAACCAAGCATGTTTTTTTGGCAATGTTTTTATATTCATGTTTTTTTCTCTTTTTTAAAATAAAATAATTAGTCTTTTTTAAAAACGTATTTTTGTCTTATTATGACCTACTAATGGGCCATAAGTTCAAAATTTTAAAATTATATTTTTTGTTATCAAAATTTAATTTTTATTTGCTCCTATTTTTTTATTTTTGTTATTCATTATTTTATTTAAATTCTCCCCATTTTTTTCTATTTATGGCATTTGGCAAGTCAATTTATTTAATAAAAATATTTTTTATTCATTTCTTTATTAATGGCATGGCCCATGAACAAGTCAAAATTTAATTTATTTTAAATTTTTTATTCAAAAATAATTTTAATTTTCCCTTATTTTTTTTATATGCAAATTAATTTATTTAATTAAACTTTATTTTTTGTATTTCATATAATCATGTGTGGGTCTTACCACTTCCGTGTCGTGTTCGGCCAATTATCGTGTCGTGTTTGCCGGGCCACACTAAGACCGTATCGTGCCTGTGCCGTATCATGCCATTCCCAACTAAGCCACTTTCGTGCCGTGCCCGTGCCGTACCGGGCTTTGGCCGTGCCCATGCCGTGCCGTGCCAGGCTAACTACCGTGTCGTGCCTAGCCATTATCGTGCCCATGCCCGCTTAGACCGTGTCGTGCCGTGTCGGGTTTTTTCGTGTCGTGTCGTGCCGGCAAGGCCCGCTTGACACCTCTATTAATAAGCCCTACAAAATTAACATTTAAATCATTAAAATATACTTGAAATATCAGCATTTTAAAAGCCCAACAAAATTGTAATGTTTTAAGGAGACTACGTAGTCCCAAATCCGACTTGGTTTTTTTGCAATAACCGCACTGAAGCATTCATTTGAGGGACAACAGCTAAGCCCAAGTCCAAATTGGAGTTAATTCCACTGCAATGTTCCTTACCATGGATGGACTTTAGGGTCAGTCATGGTTGGTGACCGCGACCCTTAAACTTTCTAAATAATAGCAATGTTATTCTGGTAGGAAAATTTTGTATGAAAGTCTTAAAAAGTAACATTTCCTAAATAAAATAATCTTTTATCTGACTATCCATATTTGGATTATGATATTTTTTAAGGAATGTTTGAGTTATAATTTGTGCTGGATTTTCAAAACAGTGAAAAATATGGGAAACCCAGATATATAAACTAGTTTTAATCTTAAAATTGACATTTCATGGATCATTTATTCATGGGTAAATTTTACTGACCTCCTCTGAGAAAAAATAAAGTTTCTTGAGAAAAAATGTAATGTTTATTAATTTTAATTAGTTTATTGAGAGAAAAAAAATTTAAAGTCCTAGATCTACGTGTAAGCTTATCAATTTTTTTGCTAAAAAACTAACTCTTCGAAGAATTTTGATAATAATTTTAAATGTAAAAAAAACAATGATATTTCAAAAACTATAAGAAAGGTAAGTGAAATTTAACCTTTATTCCTTAATTAAATAATGTGCATTGATGATTATGGAAGAGAGTCATAAGCGGGATTATTTCAGTAATAAGAGTTAGTCCACTTTGTATGGGGAAAAAACAATAACGTTACAGATAATAAAAAAGTTTGTTAAATATATAAATCGCACAACCACATGTATTAAAATTCTAACCATTTATTTATATATATTTGATTTTATTTTATATATTCAGTTAGATTTCTCAAAATTAAGTTATCTTCTATTTAACAATCGAAATATAAAAAATGCCAAAGAAAAAAATGGGCTTTTTGTCGTGTATGTATATTAAAATTAAGATAAGAATATTGATAAAGAGGCTATTAACGACTCTGAAAACTCGTTGATGAAAATTGTAATATTTTAGGATTTTATATTTCTTTTCAAAATATAATACTTTTTTGGTCTCAATTTGTTTGCCTATAATTTTTTTTTTTTTGAATGTTTTAAAATTTTGTTCAGGTTCTAAAATCAACTACCAAATAATATAGATTTTCTTTTTTTAAATTCACTTTTGAATTAATGTGAAATATAAATTTTATTTTTTATTTTTTGATGATTTGAAATTGTTTAAGGGTAATTTTGAAAACTTCAACTCCTTTAAAGTTTCTGAATATTGTCTTCTTACAAAACTGAATTCTCTAAAACGGACAAACAAATTGCGATGAGTGTCAATTTATTTGAATTTTTTTTTTTTTTATTCTCTCCATCCTCATTTGTTTGTTTATTTTTACTATTATGGACATCTCAAGACATTATCTATAGTTTCTAATTTATACAATTTT
>VIGQ01000009.1:142500-157500 GCA_009663005.1 Actinidia chinensis
CTCAGCTTTCTTATTTTTTTTGCAATGTACAAAAGGCCTCCTTGTTAAAAAGATTAACCTATTTATCCTCGGATCCAAACACCAAAGACCCTTTCATTGATCCCCACAAACAAAAGCTATTTTTCATTCAATCCCCACATACCATAATTTTAAAGAACCCCCATCAATCACTCAACACATCATCCCACATCTCTTGCAATCCAAAACTGGGGTGATAAACGAACCTCACTACTCAAACTTAGCTCTTGTTCGGGCTCGGTTAAAAAACCTTATTTGAGATTGGTTTGTTACTTAAACAAATCAAACTTAAAACATATTTTTTAAGCTTGCATGTTAAGCTTTCAAAATAAGTTTAAACACTCTACTACTTGGCTCAATAAGATTGTAATATTTAAAAAATTCAAGCTATTCGAGTTCCACTCGATTAAAGCTCGTTTGAGATCGGTTCACTTGATAAACAAGTCAAACTCAAATATATTCCTAAATCTCGTTAAGTTTTCAAACCAAATTTAAGAATTATATTGTTCAACTCGTTCGGCTCATTTCTCATAACATTGGAGAAAAAAGAGAGTGAAAAAATTAAAGAAAAAAAAGATAAATATAAAATAATTTTTCTAATTTTTAAAAAAAAATTAACCTAGTGTCACATGACAGTACATTTACTTAGTATATCATATAGATAATTGGCAACATATTTTTTTTTCGCCAATTTTTTGAAAACCCACCGTTCACTAATTTAGGACCCGCCAAAAGAAAAAAATCTTAGTGACAATTATTGTTTGTCATCCAATATAATAAAAAATGGCGCCTTTTCATATGAATGTAAAAGGCGACAAAACCAATTTGTAGCCTAAAAGTTTACCTTTAGCGAGAAAAGTTTTTGTCATTGAAATTTGGCTTGCAAGGAAAAACAAATTTTCGTCACCTTTTGTAAGTGATTTTTTTTAATTTTTCTGACAAAATTAAAATTTTTTCACCAATTAATTTCAAATAGTGACAAAAATGTATTTTCTCGTGAAATATTAATTTTTAGTTGTACATTGGGAGACAAAACGTGTATTTCTTCGCAAATCACATATGATTAGAGACGAATTAATATTTCGTCTTTGAGTTTTGTCACAATAGACCAAGTTTGTTGCAGTATATTATCACCATATGATATACATGTGTAGATATATTTGCGTGTATGTATATATATAAACGCATATATACAGAAAACTATAAAAAACATAATGTACGTTTTTACTTCATTCTTTCAAAAATAAAGTGTTAAAGTGTTAAATTACATTATCAGTCATTATTCGTTAACAAACAACTCCAATAGGGAAGGTAATTAGAATTTCAAAAACTATAAAGTGCGTTTCCATATTTGTCAAAAACTTCTTGGGAGGTCGGTACGATTTACGCATTTTTTCTCACTCCAAATCACGAAGGTACCACTTGAATTTGTTCCTCTCTTAACGTGTCATGTGATATTTTCTTTCATTTGTTGCCCACCAATTTCATGTATAAATATTAGATTGGATGGAACAGAGATTTGCAACTTCGAGGTGGGGGGGGGAGTTTGAAAGGACATCGTTGGGAAAAATTATGACAAATATAGAATTCTCAAAAATAATTTTCATTGATAGAAAATGTATACAAGTAAAACTAAATTTACAATTATAAAACAGAAAATAAGAATGAGATACAAATAGAATTATTAGTCAAGTCCTGCAAACGCAGTCTTCTTAAGAAAGATTCGCTGTCTACCAAGGGTATTGTAGATTTCACCGGCGTCTTTCTCCCAAGATAAAACGGTTAGACCGCGTACGTCAGAATACCACTGAGGTAAGCCTTGGCGAACTGAACCTACGTCTGTCTCTCTCTCTCTAAATCGAAAAATCAGAACTATGAAAACTGTGTAAACTCTAATTTTTTTTATTAATCAAAAGTCCAGGCTCTCTTTTATATGAGAAGGAAAGACTAGAATCATTTTTTCTTAGTAAACTATGAAAATGAAGAATTATTTTCCTAGTTAGACTGTGAAAGGAGTAGTTCATCTTCAAAGGAGTTTTCCTAATTGACCTCTATAAGTGAGAGGTCTATCAATGCCCAACATCATTCATACCAAAATTTCAACAATCATGTATAGCTCAAATCCGGTGGCAATGTTGAACAATAGTCACCTGAAGTACCAGTAGTAGTAGTCGTAGATGTTCCTCCTCCTCCCCTTGTGGATGCCGAGCTGCAGGCTGAACCAATAGTACTTATATATGTTCCTCCTCGTCCTCGACACAACCTAGAATTGCCGATGATAGTCTTAGCCTTCTGCTTGACATCAGCAATTGACATTGCCATCCAATTCATCCCAAAACGGAAACAATATCCTCTCACCTTCCACTTGATGTGCCTGATGATGATCTTCACATTGGCTTCCATCGTCGTCGCCAAATATGTGCACCAAAACTACCCAAATGGAGCTCGAGTGCTCGAGAACGTTGGAGTCGGGACTACATCTTTCCGAAGAGTACATTGGGAAATTACACTAACATCTTCTATCAGCTAACATTATTTGACTCAATGGTAGATGTACTATAATACCCCTATCTTACTGTTAAATATTTGAGAGAATAAGAGAGAGAAAATAGCCACCACCTCCCACGTTCCAACTACCTCCACATTCCATTGGATTCAATGGTAATGAAGGTGGATTCAAGTGGCATAATGGAGGTTGTGGTGGCGATGGGTTTCAAGGGTGGTAGAAGTAAGATTCAAGTAGACTGGTGAAGGTTTTTTAGAGAGACGAGCAATGGCAGAGTAAGGGCAAAATAAGTATTTAGTTAGATTTTTTGCTAACATTAACAATTTATGATAGGTCAATTGTTGGTTAACTAAATATTTGACTAAATTGTTCCATAAAATCAGAAAGCAAGAGAATGCAGTGTGATTTTAAACAATAAATGGGGTGTCAAGTGTGGGAATTCAGGGGGTGTTAGTAAATTTTACCTCAAAAAAAGTTAAGCCATGGGCTTCTCATTTTTTCTTTTTTTAGCGATGGTGCATTTGATCCATTTGATCCATTTCTGGTAATTGTAATATCTCCTTCCTCGACCTTTCCTCTCTCTCTCTCTCTCTCTCTCTCTCTCTCTCACTCTCACTATCTGCTACAGAGAACACAACTGCTAAAGCCAAATCTCCTGTCAATTTCATATTTTGAAACAAAACATCCATCCCTCAATGAAAGAATCCTCCAGTACACCCAAAAGTGCCCCCTTTACAAATCCAAATATCACCACCCTCAACGGAATGGCACTAAATGCGTTTCTTGTACACCATTCAGTAGAAGTAAATTTTTTGTCTGGCCCTCGGTCGGCACCACAATAGTTTATAAGCGCCCTAATGTAGTTGCAAGTTGGAGGTCACAGGTGTAGGTTTCAAACCGTCTCACACGGAATTGTCACCACCGTTAGCAAACTATACAATTATGGGACGTTGAATGTAAAGAATCAACTCTATTATCTATAAAAAAAATCATATCGAGTGTAATATTCTTTCACTATTGTTTTATAAATTAATAAATAACTATAACACACATAATTATACTAATTTATCTTGATATAAATTAATAATAATAATAATATGCATTATATGAACATGATTTTTTATAATATTAAAATTTTCAATAACGTCACTTTCATTGCCAACAACTATAAGATCCAAAGGTCTCTAAAAGTTATTTTGGTGTCAAAACGTACCCTTCCCGTGGCGAAGTCAATTTAGGAGCGAAGTTTAGTGGCAGTTTCCTTAACATAAACGTCCCTTTTCGGTCCCACCAATCCGTGCATAAATATTAGATTGGATGGAGCAGAGATTTGCAAACATTCGAGGTGAGTTGAAAGGACAAGCATGTGTTGCCACAGCCGCCTGCAGATGTTGAAACAACAGCCGCATGAAATACCCATGCAGTAGTCTTAGATGTTCCTCCTCCTCCACTTGTGCGATACCGAGCTGCCAGCCTGAACCAGAAGTACTTAAAGATGGTCTTCCTCGCCTCGACACAACCTAGAATTGCCGATGCTAGTCTTAAGGCCTTCTGATGACAGCCGCAATTGACATTGCCATCAAATCCGTCCAAAAACCGGAAACAGTATCCCTCTCACCTTCCACTTGGTGTGCACTGTGTGGTCTTCGCATTGGCTTCCATTGTTCGTCCGCCAAATACTGCACCAAAACTACCCAAACGGGAGCGCGCATGCTCGAGAACTTTGGAGTAAGTACTCTTCGGGGATACATCTTTCTTTTTTGCCATCACAATGTCGTTCGATCTGGCTCATCTCACCTCCGGCTCATATATGCCTTTCATTACTAGCCATTCTGGCCTGACAAGTACCTCCATATCTCTGTTCTCTTAGAAACCAGAGTATTGTGATTCAGGACAAACTGGCACATAATTATTGCAAAATGGGTTTGTAGATTAAAATACTTCCTTCAATTTAGTCCACTAGATCGGATAGTTTCATTTTGATATTATGTTGATTTTAGTTTAGAGTTTTGTAGGTATTATGTTATGGGGACAATATAGGAGAGGAGTTCCCATTTAAAATATTTCAGGCTTCAGAGGTCTGAACATGTTTACTCTTCATTTTCAGCTCAGGTCACGCTGATTAAGACAAAATTAAGTCCATTGATTCCAAAAGCAATATAACTATTGTAAATAGTGATTGCTGGCGGCCATATTGGAATGGAAGAAATGGATTAAATACGAAAAAACATCACCTAAACTATACACATTGTATCTATTAATTCTAAAGTCAATTCGCTTGGTTGCAACTATAATATTACAATCATAAATAAATCTGAAAGATTCTAAAAAAAACATAAAAAGTACATTTCAAGTTTCTAAAATTAAAAGTTATCATCCTTCATGGCTTTTTGGTATTACACCCGGTTACTACACCTAAAAAAAGGTAAATTATAACTAAAAAGATTTAAAAAAATTATTAAACCGGATCTACGGACTAATATGAATAATCCACATATTTAGACTTGAGATAATTGTATTAGGGACATTATATTGAATATTTAAATATTTTCACAAAAAAAAAAATTATTTGTTCTTATCAAAGTATTAGAGTATTGATGGTGTATTAAATAAAAAATAAAAATCAGGAACTTTTTTAAATTAAGAGGAAAAATTAAAAGATAGCCCTTTGTAACTAGAAAATAACGAATAGTGCCTAAATAAAAAAAAAGTTCAGGAAAACACGAAGTAGATGCAATAATAGTTCAGGACGAAATAAGAAAAATCTGAAATAATTTAAAGGAAAAAAAAAAAAAAAAAAATGATAAAAACCCATAAAAACCCATAAACAAACAGGGCTTGGAAAATTCAAGGAACAAATCGCACTGCAACAATTGCACAGGTTGTTCAAGAGGAACTATATGATGAAGGATTAAATATAATCGAATAACGTTTTTGCCCCAAGTTATTACTTTAACTTTTAAAAGAACCTTAGTTACGAGGGCAATTTTGAAATATATGGTTTGATTTTCCATGACATCAACATAAAAACGTTTCCCTTAAGTCTTCCATTGGATTTGCACATGACTCGGCAAGGGGTGTTTCTATATAAATAGGTATTAGTTTTAATATATGTATCCAACTTAATATAATTTTGAAATATATGAATTTTTTTACATATTTATTAAAATATGTATGCCAGAATTAAATATAATTGGCACCTAAAATAGTCTTAACTAAATGCGAGGGTGTTCTGTTTTTTATCCAAATTGCCAAGGTGTGTTCTAATTTTTACCAACACAATTATATTTTTGACAAATAAGTATATATTTCGGTTTGGACCTGATTTCTCTGCGGTCCAAAAATAGATCGCCACCAGTGTTATAAGTCCAAATATTTTAGTCTCTTTTTGACTCTAATTTTGATAATTCAAATTATACCAATTGTAAATTTTGTCGTTAAAGATCAGTATTGTAAAAAAATAATGTTGATTGGATCACAATCAATATCCGTTGCTACTGTTTATAACTTAATAAATAATTTTTACACAGAATTATACTATTTATCTTGACATATCGATTATTAATTTCAATTAGTGATATGTATCAAATTACATAATTTCAGTATTAAGTTACCAAATTATAAAGTATTATAATTGATTTAAATTAACAAAACAAGCCAGAAAAAGGTCTAAAATACTATGCCACTAGTACAATCCATTGTTGACCTCAGAGAAATCGGTCCTTTTCTTCTTATATAGCCTATGCCGCTGCTATGTTGGGCAAAACAATGATACATATGCGTTTGCACTTGAGTTTATTGTGGTCAAAAAACCACTTCCAATGGTGTGGAAGGTAGATTAGAAACTCTTTGGTAGATACATTTCCGGCAAAGTAAGTAATTATTAGGTTTTTGAAAAGTTAAGTGGTTTCGTGAGTTAATTAGTTGATACTTGCGTCGATATTGAGTTAAAAAAAAAAAGTTGGTTTCCTTGGAGAATTGAAGATGTAATAAGAGGAGAGAAGCGGGACATGTTGTTTCTTTCAATTGCCATCTGTGTTGCAATTGCCCTCAGCCTCGTTGCCCCTTAAACTATTATATCGATATTATAAACATTGGGGAGATTAATTCGCTTTCTGAAAAAATATAAGCTTTGCCATAGACTAAGTATAAGTCTAAATACACGCATAATTAATGGTTTAATTAGTGAGAAACTACCCCCTTCCAATTAAATGATAGAATATTATGTGTTAAATGATTACGTTGATTAAGAAACCCCGTTCGTTGAATTAAGAGGCTAAGAAGGAGACAAGACAAATTAATGGTGTTGTTCGTTGTAGCTAAAAATCATTGTAATTATTTTTGGTAAAAAAATTGTCAGTGTGCTTCAAGTTTAGAAATGACTTGGAAAAAAATCTACACCAAACGGCGGTTCGAAAAAAATCCACTATAATTTTTTGGATATTGCCAATAAAGTAGTGGGCAATGCTTAAAATTGATGGGTCCCAGGCCCATTGCACTACAGAGCATTTGCTGGTTCAGGAGGGAAGCCCATGAAAGCTTCTTCACTAACTCATCCAGATTATTGCCGAGCTTCCATCCTTTAATGCGCTTTCGAGGTCGCATCACGTGCTCCATGACTCGTCTCTCCCATGACTTGCACACACCCACGCGACTCGGCCAATAACAGAGCCAACTCGGCTGATGGGAATTCGTACCCGGAGTCCCCATCTTCAAAAAATCGAACGGCACGCACAAGCTGGTCAACCAACAAGTTTTGACATATAAAACTGGTCCGCCCCAAGCGGCCACGTAAGCATCATCACCCCCTGCCGGTCCCTCCAACACGATTCACCCGCAGTGAGTCCAAAAAGCCCCACGGGTGGTGCCTCAGAATCACGACTGAGGGCCCATCCCGTACTTACAAATCCCCTTTATTCCACCACACGACTTCCAAATTTTTTGAGATCAACTGATAGCACTTCCAGATGCCTTTATCGGACCCCTTTCCTACCCAAAATAAAATTTACCCCACTACGCCCTAAGGCATCTTGTAGTACCTCACTGGTTGATTGGTGAGGTCCACGACGTTCCCGAAACACACGTACATACGGAACCCCATTTCCCTTGAATCGAGCCAGCTATCAAACCTCCTGGGTCGCGGACGTCGGAACTGGACCCACCACGATTCGTGGAGACCATTGCCGATCATCAATTTCATCCACGGGCAATAAGGGCCCAACAGTCCAAACCCGATCATGGCCCATCTCTTTCTTCACATGTCAAGGTAAACTCGCTCCAACTCGGTAAGTAACGAGTTGAACACAGAGGCTCCAAACTTTTATGATTGGCCAAAAAGCTGCTGAAGAATTCCCCAATAGGGTCTCATGCCGTGTAGCCATATAGTGCGTTTGTAATCTGCCAGCAGGGGTTATTTCGGGACACTTCGGAAGTTTTAGAAAGAGGAAGAAAGTAAGAAAGTAGAATTATTTCCGTCATCGGATTCATCCCCGGGTAGGTCGCGCCACGGCATTGGAGCCAGTCGACGCGGCCGAAAGCACACTTGACCAGAAGACGAACGTGGCACGCCGCGATCGGAAGCGAGTGTTGGGTCCAGCCAAGCAAGAGACGATCCGATGGCCACGGGAGGCGAAGGTGAGCTCGAACCACTGGGCGATGGGGATCGGAGAGTGTGCTCCGGGCGCGCATGTAAACGATGGGCCTGAATATTGTGAAGTGGGAACCTCTGGCGGAGAGTGAGAACCGAGTTGGATGGAAGTGGGAGCGAAAGCATTTGAGGAGTGGATCGAGAATAGAGGAGATGGGTGGGGTACCAATACGGTGACGGTGAGTCCTTTTTTTCGGGTAAAGAAACTGGTGCGGGTGAGTGAGAAAAAATTTTTTTTTTTTTTTCCAAGGATGGGTTATTAATATGCCCGGCGCAGGGCAAGGGAAAGGACGAGGATATGCGCGCCGTTTGCCGTTGCCGTTGCCGTTGTCGGAGGTTGGACATGGCTTGGAAAAAACGGTTTGTGAATAAACAATCTGGTGGATACCGGGAGAGAATAGATGGAAGAGATTTTAAGGACGTGAGGATTCAAGTGGACGTTTACTATGTTGAATTTGAAGTTTCGAGGTTATTCTTATGATCGTCATGGATGACGCCTGTGTTACCAGCGGTTTGGAAAAAAGATTCAATGCTTACCGCATTTCCAATAGCTCATTAAATACTTTTTTTCCTCACTTTTAGCCTTCAATAATTTCTTAACTAACAAATTTTATTTTTGTTGGTCGTTCGTGAGCTTTAACCATTCAAAAGTGTGCCAGACACTTTTAACACCAAATTATTACAAAATCTGGACCCAACTTTTTAATAGGCCTTGGCCTTATCATTTTTTAAAAAAAAAACTAATAATAAATTATGGCTTAGTCATGGAAATATATATTTACATTTAATTAGTAAATATTTAACAAAACAATAAGAGCATCACTAGTATAATTATCAAGAACCGAATCGGATATTGAATCGGTATCTCAAAGCACTGGGTTCAACGGTTGATGGTTCAACCACGGTTCACACGGTCTTATAATTAATAAATAATAAAATATATTTTTAGATTTTAATGAAAAATAATTTTGTTTTTTACCCATCAACGAATATATAGGTAGTTAAAAGGTGATTATAAAAAAATATTAAAAGTATCAAAATATTACAGGGAATATTACGTAATTACCACTCATTCTAATAATTTTTAAATACTCTAAAAAAAAATTGGCCAAAAATAGTTTAAATTATTATATTCTACGTGGAATAATAATAATAGTAAAATAATTCTAGTAAGAAAAAAAAATTTAAAAAATTAAAAAATTTAAAAGTTAATCAAAAAATTTTGAGGCAAATTGACAAAAATTTAATTTAATAATTATAAAAAATTGGTCTGTTCAACCGGTTAAAAAAATCACGTCGATTACGATAAAAAATCGGCAGGTTTCAACCGGGTTAATCCGAGTGCATTTCCGGTAAAAATAGTTATACCGAACCGATTCAGTACCCGATTCCCGATTAAACCTGTTGAATCGGCCGATTCAGTCAGGTTCTGATAACTATGCCTTAACCTATGATATAGTCTGTGTTTGTAAATATAGGCTCCATTTGGCACCAGCCTTTTTAGTTTTTTTTTGATTTTTTTGCTTAAAATAAGCAAAAAAAGCCAATCAGATTTAGTTTTTTTGCTTTTCTGTTTTTATTTTTTTGCTTAGTTTTAGTTAAAGTAAAGTCACAAAAGCAAAAAAAAAAAAAAAAGCCCCAAAAAAAAAATTAATATTTTAATAATAATTAATAACTTTAAAAAAATTAACTTTTTAAAGATTACCAAACGGTAGCCATTAATTCGCGGTGTGTTGTTCCTTTGGAAAGTTGAACCAACCCATTACGCTTTCAATGACAAGTTGAAATTTTTAAAGTCTTTGCTTATCTAGAAATCAGAACGTGACCCTGTAATGCTTTTCAACTTTAATAAGTGAAATTTTAAAGGATTGCTTATCACAAATCAGAACGTGACCCTTGTAGGCTAGGCCCCTTTACACCTGTTTGGCGGAGGGAGATGGTGCCCGGATTTGGCATTTCTCACGGATTTGGTCTACCTCCTCTCTCCCATCTCCGGGTTGGTTTTGGATCTCCTCATTTGTGTCCTAATTTTCTTTCAGCGGATGGCTTCCAAATTCATCCACAAGCCGAATATCACGGACAGGGGTTACCCCGTCACGTGGTAACGACGAAAAACACCGCGTGGTGGTTTAAAAGTCGGTTTTGTGCCCCCGTTTTTTGTTGGGTTAACTTTTTTCTAACCAAAAAAACACAAAATTGTCGAGAAGAAAAATCACATTCAATTAGACAAGAATAGAAGAAGAATGGATTTAATCGCTGCACTAGTTGGAAGATGAAAGGGGTGGAAAATGAAAAAAACCAAGACAACAGAGGAGGAGAATTTTTTAAGGAAAGAACTTTTCACAAGAATAAAAACTTAACCAAAGGGAGCCTGAGGTGGGAGGTTCAAGGAGCATAGAAAACGACCTTCATCGTTTATCACAGAGAGAGAGAGGCGTCTTCCTGTTCGTTTATCAGAGAGAGAGAGAGAGAGCGAGGCGTTCTTGAGAGAGGGAGTGTTGTCTTGGACTGGCTAGTGGCTGATGAAGAAAAAAAAGGAAAAAGGCAGGAGGAGGAAAACTGCCAGGAAGTTTCCCAAAGGGCAAGGGCCCCTCTAACTGCTATTTGAGCCGTTCATTTCTAAAAACCTATAAAAAATTTGGTAAGTGAGTATGAATTTGTTGTGAATTAATTAAAATGTTAAGAGAAACCAGTGCTGTAAGGGGAGGAATGTAGGAGACGGGGGAAGGGAATGAAGGGATAAAAAAAGAAACACAAGAAGGGGGAGGGAACTGTGGGAGAACTGCACCCAAAAAAAAAGCAAGAAGGTAGGGGGGCAAGGAGCGAGGTGAGGAGAAGGGAAATAAGGGGAGGGGGAAGCAGCGAAGGAGGAAGGAAGACAGAGGGGACAGAAGGAAACGAAAGGAGAGGGAAGGAACAACTCAGTAAGCGAAAGGGGCGGTAATGTTGGGCGTTTACATCGGAGCACAGCAATCCAAGAGCGAAATCCCCTTCGGCAAAAGACAGCCAAAACACCCAAACAGTAAAGCAACCCGGTTTAAAAGGTGGGGACCCCCCTTATTATAAATCCTCCCTCATTTCAAATCCCCCTCAAAGCCTCCCTCAGTTTTATTAGCCACCAAAATCATCTCCTGCCTGCCCAAAAACGGGCCGTTACAACCCTGTTTGCGGAGGGAGGAGATGGTCCCGGATTTGGCCATCTCCCGGATTTGGTCTCCTCCTCTCTCCATTCTCCTGGGTTGGCTCCATTTTGTGTCCTGTGATTCTCGCGGATGGCTTCCAAATTCATCCACAGCCGGATATATCACGGACAGGGGTTACCCGGCCGTGGTACGCGGAATACCGAGTGGTGGTTAAAGTCGGTTGTGCCCCCGTTTTTTTTGGGTTAACTTTTTCTAACCAAAAAACAAAAAGTGTCGAGAAAATTCAAATTCAAATTAGCCGAGGATAGAGAATGAATGGTGTGAATCGTGCATAGTTGGTAAGATGAAAGGGGTGATTGAAAAAACCCAAGACCAAAAGAACACCAGAGGAGATATTTTTTAAAGGAAAGTTTTCACAAGAATAAAAACTCTTACCAAAGAGGAGCCGATGTGGGGAGGTCCTCGGGAGCCCATAGAAACGACTTCATCGTTTATCACAGAGATGAGAGAGGGTTTCTTCCGTTTCGTTTTCAGAGGGGAGAGAGAAGAGAGAGAGGCGTCTGAGAGGAGAGGGAGTGTGTCTTGGACTTGGCAGTTGGCTGATGAAGAAAGAAAAAAAAGAAAGGCCAGGAGAAAAACTGCCAGGAAGTTACCCAAAGGGCAAGGGCCCCCTCTAAATGCATTGCCTTTCATTCTAAAACCTATAAAAAAAATGGTAATTTATATTAATTTTTTAATTTAATTAAAATTTTTAAGAGAACATCTTAATTGTATTTAAGGAGTACCGGTTATTTGAAGTGAATGTGTAAAAAACAAAAACACATGAATTGTATGTAACTTGGGAACGGCACACCATAAAAAAGAATGTAAGTGTAGTTGGTGAAAGGAGATAGAATATGTAATTTAAAAAAGTGAGGTGAATGCATCTAAATATTAATTTAATACATATTTTACCTAATTAAACGAAATGATATTTATATGAACAACGAAGTAATAAGTGGGGGGAAGGGGCTTGTGTACAGATTATCACATCATAGCCAAGAGCGAAATGCGCGGCGTCAAAAGACATCCAAAACCAAACTATAAATCAACCCTTTTAAAAAGGTGGGACCCCCACTTATGATAAATCATCCCTCATTTCACATCCCCTCTCCAATCCTCCCTCTTTTGAAAGCCACCAAACTCATATCCTAGCCAAACGGGCCGTTATGGTCTATACAAATCGAGGGGCTTCTCAATCTTCCACTCTACAAATCACCACCTTCACATACTTCGCTTTGGGAATTGGGGACAATGGGTTTTCTTTTATGGGACTGATCAGACGGGGCGCGCGGCTGCGTAAGTAACGACGGGAGGCCAGCTGTCTTTAAGAGCCAAGTATTTTCCAGATGGGGTAAACCCAATTAAAAGTTAAGCTCACACAGAGCTAAAGGTGCAGCTAACACGGAGGCCTTAAAAGGGGCAGCTGTCACACGGAGCCATAATCAGTCAGCTAAAAAATCTCTCCTCTGTATTAATCGGCTAAAAAACGCGCGCGCGCGGTTCGCACGTGGGCTGTGGCAGCGCGCGCGCGCGCACGATGTGATGCGGGGAGAGAGGCGAGAAGGCTCAGTGCTGGTAGTTCACTACCTCTTAGGACCAGCTATCGAACCTTTGCAACGTACAAATCGAGAAGAAATAGTAGATCGACGCATCCGCAATTTCAGTTTCGCCGGCGCTTCACTCTTCCTTCAACAACTCCAAAAAATGGTTCACTCAAACAGACAAAAATAGAAAGTTTGTGCTAAGGGATGGTCTTTGCGGGCCGAACGACGTCGATCAGGAGAGCTGCGAGGATGATGTGGGGGTATGTATAAATAGTATTATATATATATATAAATACATATATGGTCAGATGGTGTACAAATATATTAATTGTCATTCGATGGTACGAAAAAATAGTAGAAAACTCTGTAGGTTAGTATCAAATGTGATGATTATAAAAGGTTTTTTTTTTTCTAGTTTTTAATAATATTTTCTGTGTATGAGGTGGTAAAAGAAAAAACTCATAGTACAAATTGTGGTTCAGACATTGAAGGATGATGAAATGGTTTATAACTTGGAAGATTCGATGCAGAGAAATAATGATGAAAAGGACTATATTGATGAACTGATGGCAGGAAGAGAACATGATGGAGATGACACAGAAGATAGATTGGAGGACTTTCGTGTTCTCGTTAAATATGCCCGGGGTGAAATCCCTCTTACCTCTTTCCCTTATTTGGGAACACGCCTCCTCTTTACTGTTAGTCTTCTCGCTTTAGTTTAGTTTTCATGGTGTCTATTTCACTTGGGTTTTCGTCCTTGTCGCTATCTTCCGTTTCCTTTCCCCACGTTCGTTTTTCTGTTCTTCTCGCTCTTTTCGTCCTTCTTCTTCACTTTTCACCCCCTGCTGTTTTTTTCGGTTATCCTTTCTTTTGTTGCTGTCTGCTTTGTGTTGGTCTTACTTCTTCTTGTGGGTTGTGTTTTACTAATAAATGTTGAGGAATACATATGTTGGCATGAAGTTCGAATCTGATTGATGATGCAATGTGTTCATAAGAGGTAGCTAAGACTATGGGATGTGGTGTACGCAAAGGGGGAGTCCAGAAGATCAAGAAAAGCATGTTGTGTCATGAGTTGCCGCTCTTTTGTTCTAAGGAAGGGTTTTTTCGAGAAGGAAAGATACAGAAAATGCCAGCTGACAAAAAAAAAGGCGTAGTGGAGAATGGGGAGAGACTAGAAAGGGTTTGATGTGGATCAAGAATATATGTGAACAAAACAGATGAAGGAATGGGTCAGTCTCATTATTGGAGGAGGGGAACCATAATCTAAGTGTGGTGATGAAAACTCCCAAAAAGTGTCATTTATTTACTTCTCATAGAAGAGTAGATGGTAAATCAAGGTTGCTATGATGAGAAAAATGAATGAAGCAGGTATAAGAAAAAAATTAATGATTGCATATCTTTCTGAAGAAAGCTCAAGGAAGACGCAATGTTTGGATTCACGAAAGGGATACTGAGAAATTATTTGCGTTGTAAGTAAACGGGCGGGCGAAGACTTTTGAAAAAAAAGGAGAGCACAATGTTTGTGGACTACCTCTAAATGAAAACATTAGAGATTAGAGAATCCTCAGTTGTTATATGGCAATAACAATTAGAGCTGAAGTACAAATGACAAATTTTTTTTGGGTGATGCCAAAAAAGCAAGAATGGATTTAGCATTTGAGATGTGGTGTGGCTTTGATTACAATCTATGGATACGAATGGCCTATGCCAACGCACTTTATTCCTATTGTGGGTTAACAATTCATTTGCAACTACTTTGTTTGGATGTGCTTGATGCTTGACGAAAACAGGGAATTCTTTTCAATGGGTGCTTTTTGCTTCAAAAATGGATGAAAAGTAATGAAGGGTTTTAATCCCAGCAATCTTCATGATCAGGATGCAGCTATGCAGCAGCACCTTGCAAAGATTATCCAAATACATGTCATCGCTTTTGTGTGTGGCATTATCTTCCAAAAAGTTAAAAAAAGCACTTGGCAATTGTTCCGGCGAGGATCTCTATTTGTAAGGCTTTTCTCACTGTATACGAAAGTTTGGAAAACAGTTGAAGATTTTGAAATGGGGTGGGATGCTTTACTTACCAAAGTATAACTTGCATGACAA
>VIGQ01000009.1:172500-180000 GCA_009663005.1 Actinidia chinensis
ATTATCAAACTGAACTGACTCAAAAGCAACAGTTCAATGGTTCACTGGTTCACTACGTTTCAACGGTCAACCGATCTTATAAATTCATAACTAAAAAATATTTTTTATTATATAATATAAAAAAAAATTTTATTATCCATTCACTACTATGTAGGTTATTTTAAAGGTGATTATAGAATATATATTTAAAATATCAAATATTCACATTGATATTATCTAATTGTAACTCATTATATATACTTTTACATGACTCTTAAAACAAATCGCCCAAATTTATTCACTCTCTATCTATCGTGAATAATCTATAGTACCCACTTCCTCATATAACAAACTATTACAACAATTCCAAATTTTAATTCAAATTTTGTGGGCCAACTGTAAAATTAACATTTTAATTTACTCTGTTAAAATACCGATCGGTTCAACCCGTTAAAAAAACCGGCCGTTCGATAAAAAATCGTCCGGTTCACCGGTTTAATCGGTCGCTTGCATTTCCGATAAAAATAGATTTTCTGAATCGGTTTAGTACCCGATTTTCGGTGGAAACCGGTCGGTTCAATCGGTTCTGATAACGATGATTAAAAACTTTCAAACAGCTCAAATTAGGAATGGAGAGAGCGGTATTAATATCAGGCAAACATGAAAATTAGAAATATATATCAATTAGACACACGAAAGAGAGATGAGATTTTAAAAGTTAGGTTACATGCTTAAGGATTGTGCGGGATATATTCTTCTTTATCGTTAATCACACATTTTGATTCTTATTTCAGTTAAATCCGTAACCAGTGAGGATCCAAACTTTTTTTGATAATGAATAATGTGCGGCTATATATTTCTTTTATGAGTTTAATATTTTAAAAAATAGATAATACTAAAAAAAGTATTTTTGAACATTTTTCAAAGACTAATGAATCAGCTGACTCATCAATTGGATTGTGAGCGTTGCTCCTGCGTTAAATATTTAATAAGTAGTCTCTTCTTGATTTCACCAAACTTATCTCTCGTGAATTATTACACAAAATTACTTGATTATTAATCAATATTTTTCAAACAATGTTGCCTATTTCTAATAAATGAGCCATCATTAGTTAAATTGGTGCTTATCATTTTTTGAAAACATAATGTTGATTGATTAGCAGTTTTTGAGGAAATAGTGTTCTGTGACGATAACACACTAATAGGCTAGGGGATGCAATTTGTGTGGGTCTTAGAAGGCGCCTCACGTGATCAGCTCACGAGGAAAGAGAGCGATTGCACTTCACTTCCTAGTCCGCCAAGCATGGCTGTCACGTATCAATACCCATCAGGCTTGATGTGAATGTGCATAGTGAATGTGTTGTTGTTGTCTTGTTCATAAAAGGGGATGATGGTACCAACTACCAAGTGATATTTTCTCGGGGGTAGGTGATTATTTTTATTTTTAGTAATTTTTTAAAATTTTAATAGTTTTTAATTTTGTAACAAAAAAAATCTGAAAATAACATCTAAATTTAAAATAACTTCACTTTAAAGCGAACAAAACACATTTTTTACTTGAAAAAATTCCAAAATATTCTTTTTTCGTTAGTGAATTTCTTTTCAAATATATATTGAAAAATTTTTATATTCAGAAATTCTTCTATTAAGAAGAATCCAAAAATATAAATTTGTATCTGAAGAAGTTTTTACTCATCATATCGTGTGGCTCCATAAGGGAATCCAATTTCCATATCCCTCTCCTACATAAAAACCCACCCCAAATCAAAGCACGAGCCCGGTCCACTTCCTCCTTTATCTGGCCCCCGAACTGGCCCTCTACCATTTAATTATGATGATAAAAAAATAAAAAATACTGACTACCATCAATAGGGTTGTTAAATGTGTCAAAAATGTGTTGAGAAGAAGTAAAAAAATATATAAATATTGTATAAAAATATTGAATATTTAAAAAGTGTCCATTAACCATACCACCCAATAAAATGTGATTAGGAAAGTCGAATAGAAAAAATTATAGAAAAAATTTACTCTATTTTTCTTCCTTAATTGTTCTATCATTTTATAAAGGATATTCATTCACACCCCCTGAGGTTTTCATATTGCACGACTCCCCTGTAGTTTTAAAAATAGCACTGGACCTCCCCTGGAAGAGCCAAAAAAATGACCATTATGCTCCTGACCCAGCCCCCCACCCCCACCCCAACTATCCCACCCCCCCCCGCGATTTTTTTTAATTTTTTTTTAGTGTTTCTTTTAATTATTTTGATTTACTTTTTTAAATTTAATTTATTTTTTTATCAGTTTTTTTTTGAATACATATTTTTTTATTATTTAATTAATTTTTTTGGGGTTTTTTAATTTTTTTTCATTAATTAATTTTTAATAAAAAAATAAAATAAAACATAAAAATAAAAAAAGAAAACAAATTTTACGTTCACAAATAATCTGATCATTATATTAAAAAATTGTACAAAACTTTTTAGTTGATGTATTAAATTATAAAATATATTAAAACTCATTAATAATGCCATTTGCCTACTTTTTTTAAAAAATAATATTTCGTTTCTGAGTTTTTTATTTTTTTTATCGTTTCATCAACAATTTGATAATGCCCAAGTGATTGAGGCTAATTTGGGCATTAGATCTTGACTTTCAAAAAAAAATAAATATGCCAATTAGATATTTTCAAATTCAGTACATTCGATGCGAAAACTTCCTAAATTTTTAGATACTTTCGCTAAATTGCTCTTAAAATGATTCATCTAAAATTGAAAAATTCAGAAATAAAATACTTATTTTTTTAAAAAAAGCAATCCCAAATTGGCCTTAATTAAGAATTTTAGATATTATAATTTCTCCATACAACTAAAATTTGGTATAATTTTTTAATATAATGGCAGATTATTTGTAACTTAAATTTGTCTTCTCTTTTTAATTTTAATTTTAATTTTAATTTATTTTTGTATTAAAAATTAATTAATTAAAAAAAACTAAAAAAATATAACATATAATAAAATTGATAAAAAAATAAATTAGATTAAAAAAGTAAATAAAAATAATTAAAAGAAAAAACTAAAAAAAATCGCGGGGGTTAGCCTCAAGATAATGCCCCAGATTAAGCCTCATCAGTGGGCTCATTATCAAATTGTTGATGAAACGATAAAAAAAATAAAAAAAACTCAGAAACAAAAATACTTAATTTTTTTAAAAAGTAGGCCAAATTGCGGCTAATTAAGAGTTTTAAGACTTTTATAATTTATACATACAACTAAAAAGTTGTACCAATTTTAAATATATGAATAGAATTTGTGAACTTAAATTGGTGTTCTCTTTTTTATTTTATTTTTATTTTATTTTTTATTAAAATTAAATTAATGAAAAAAAAAAAAAAATTAAAAAAAAAACCCCCACACAACAATAATAAAAAAATATTTATCCAAAAAAACTGATAAAAACATAAATTAGATTAAAAAGTAAATAAAAATAATTAAAAGTAAAAAAAAAAAATCCGGGGTGGTGTGGTGTGGGGTGAGGTGGGGGGGCGGGGTAAGGGGCATCATATGGACATTTGTGCTCTTACAGGGGAGGGGAGATCAGTGCATTTTTAAAACTACAAGGGAAGATCAATGCAATTATGAAAACCTCAAGAGGTGTGAAATGAAGTTATCATTTTATAAATGTGTCATGAATTATGATCCCAAATACAATTTATGGAAATCCGTGAGGATCAACTCAAGCATATAATAAATAAATCAAAAAGAAAAAGCTGATTTCGGCAATCTTCGGCCATCCAAACCCCAGTTGTTTCTATATCCGTAGGGGGGGGGGGGGGGGGACGCCGTAGGACGTGACGCTTCAATATTCCCTTCTGTTACAAATAGCACGAAAAAAAAGTTACAGGCACGTTACACTGACAAATTACACCACAAAAAATGGGAAAACAACTGAGCACAAACTTTGTACGAACCAAAAAAAATAAATAATTGTAATTTTTTGCGCTACAGAGTTCTTCGTCACTAAAAAAAAGTCATACCAAATATCACAAAGATATATAATATCTGTATAACACACACAAGTTTACCATAGCTTTATACCTGTATTGGAATAAGAAAGGAGGTGGATTTTACTAGTTTTCATTAGGGTTGTCCATATTTTGGATTGGTCCGATTTCATAAGAATTCAGTAATTAATCTATTTTTAACGGTTTTAAAAAATTGAGAACCAAAAAATAACATTACAAGTATAGAAACCAAACCCAAATCAATTGTTTATATCGGCTTGGTTCCGGTCGATCCGGTCAATCCACTTAATATCTAAATATTTTTATGAAATATAAAATGCAAACAAATATTCATTTTAAATAACCCATATACTTCATAATATTTCAAGCATGAACCAAAATTGTACAAAATAGTCATAAGATTGATTTTCCAAATAAGATATATCAAACTAACTCTAATATAGCAAATTAACAACTCATAAACTTAAAATTCATAATGGATAAGACAAAAAGGAATAAAGGGAGAACTGGAAAAAGAATTCATAATGAGGATAACAAAAAAAAAAAAATAACTAATAAAATCTTGGATCGCGAAGGTTGAAGTTTTTGATGAGCATGGAAGGAGTAATCCTATATCATGGGAGTAAAATAATATTTTAGTAGGGGAAAGACCAAAGTAAATCAGCGCAGGTGTGAATTACAGATGTTAGGTGTTAGATTTTTAATAACTATGATTCGGTATATATATATATATAAGCGATTCCGAGTTCGGGTCGAACCTGGTTGAAAATAAAACTCGGGTAATCGAACCACTTTACCGTTCTTATTTTTAAAAATCAGAACCTAACCATTTAAACCATAAAACCATTTAAAAGCAACGGTCAATTCGATTCGGTCCGGTTCACCAATTTTTTACATTTTTTTAACACATCTAATTTCCTGTAAAATTCTCTACTGGAAGCCGGGCCTTATGTCAGGATAGTTTGGTCATTTACGATTCAAAATCCCCTTCACGAGCGTCCACATATTAATGAAGCCGTGTGTTGAATGAAGTCTTAATAGCGTCGAAACAGCCGTTTGTGGAGACGGAAACTCAACAAATCAGGAGCGACAGAGAGAGGGGGTCCCCACCGCACGCGAGCAGAGTGGCAGATGAAGGCCAGGAGAGGGCGCACGTGAGTGGCTTCCATCACTCCCCAGCTCCACGTGCGCTGTGTAGTGACCCCCATCCTCCCTCTATCAACTCACCACATTCAAGCATAGATTACATCATTAATTCAAACCTCTCTATCTCTATCTCTCTTCCATTGGGCGTTCCGTCCCGCCTGTCAGTATGTGAATAGAGCGGTTGGTATGCTGAAAGATGAAGCAACCCGAACAAATGATTCAGTGACAAATACTACACTTGTCGTGCAAACTAATAAATTTTACAATTATATTAACGGATGTGAGCTTTATAGAAAAATTTGTAGGCCTAAGTTATCTAAGTAGAAAATCAATTAGAAGTGGACTTTAAAGTTGCGTCGACTCGCTACCACAATGCAAAATGTATTACCTTAATATAAATCTACGCCGTATGCAACTCTTAAAAAGTTTTTAAATTATTCAAAAATTACGATTAATAATTAAATATATATAAAGGTAAAAGCCAGCAATGATAGGCCATATTTTAAAAGATATTTTTATAGGTTTTACATGTACAATGCACTGGTATGAATATTTTTATATATTTTTTAATTATAGATATAATTTTTACCTATGCCAAAAGTTAAGAAAGTAGAGGGGATTATCATATCCATGCAAAAGCCAAAGACATGAAAAAATGAAGATAAATTGATGACATCATGTTATTGGTTGAACAATTCAAAAGCAAACAAATATTTGCGAAAACATCTAAAAAGAAAACACAAAATGGGATGAAGGGCTAGTTTGACATATATCCTTTTTAGATTTTTTTCAAATTTTGGATTTCAAGTTTTCTGTCTTGAACTTTTTTAATTGTTTGATAAAAAATTATATATATTTTTATTTCTCCCGACGAAATAAGTCTGAAAATATAAAAGTTTATTAAATTTGGGATTAAAACGCACTCAATAAAAAAATGTATTTTTTACTATAAAAAATTAACAAAAAGTAAATATTTTTACTGATGAAAAACTTTGTTTTTGTTTGATAGTGGATCCTTTTTTTTTTCAAAAAACAAAAAAAAATATTTTAGATTATTTTTTTTTTTTTTTTTTAGTCAAATGTAAAGAAAAAAGTACAAATTTTATTAGATCGTGGAAACAGTTCCCATAAAATGAAAAAAAAATAAAAACTAAAAGAAATTAAAAAAAGTTAACAGTACAGCCAATTTTCGTGCGATCCCCCGTCACGACCCTCCGACCATCGAAAGGATCGTGACCGTTGGATTTAATATTCATTTATCTGAAAAAGGAAAGAATAACAGGATTGTGTAGGTAATGTGGGGGGCCCACACTGAGTTGGCCACGTGATTTGGGAGGTGGACGATGTGGTTGGCAGACATTTTTAATCACGTGATGCTTCCCGCCATCCACCGTCTTAACTGCTACGTGTCCACTCACATATATTAATATTAATATTATTTTTTATTAAAATGAATGAAAGACCTTAAATAAAAAGAGAATTGTTTTTGATTATCTCCTAAGACATCTGCAACAAGTATAATTACGGATCCCTAAACAGATACCTGTGGAATAGAATGTCCATCTTACTGCGGCAGGGAACGGTCTCTTTTCTCTTTCAATTTAATCAACCCTTTAATTTATTTTATTCGAATGGATAGAAAGAGGTACGGTAAATTTAATGATTAATGCATATAATTTGACTAAAGTCTCACTTTGAATCTCATAGTTTAAATTTGAACAATTACAAAACCCTAGTTTCAACGTAGTCCTCTATGAATACCATGGACGAGAACAAACATGTACTTTGTAGGAACTAAAGTGACCCTTTGGTCAAATTATAGCAACTCGTGTTAGTAAAATTACTTTCTAAAAATGTCATGTATGTTTTTTACTTGCTTTGTATTTTGACCAGAACTTGTATTGGTTCGGAACCTATATTAGGACTGATAAGCAGATCAAGTTATTCGAGTTGAGATTGTCGTTCTTTAAATCTTGTTCGATATAGGTTTTATTACATTAGCAAATCAAGGTTGAACAATTTATTGCTTAGTTGAATAAACTTATCGTATTTAAAAACTTGTTCGATATTGATTTTATTAGATTAATAAATCAAGCTTAAACGTATATTTTAAGTTTATTAAACTTTCAAATTAAACTTAAAAAATTACTATTCAGCTGAATGGACTTATTATATTTAAAAAAATAAATTTGTTCGAATTTGACTCGTGTTCTACTTGATTAAAATTCATTTAAATTCAGTTCACTTTATAAGCAAATTAAACTTGCACATATTTTAAAACTTATTGAGTTTTTAAATTTCAACTTGAACAATCTATTGTTTCTACTTGTTTAACTCTTTTTATCAATCCTGTC
>VIGQ01000157.1:0-2500 GCA_009663005.1 Actinidia chinensis
GACGTGGTTTGGAGCTCTCTTCGAGTTCTGCTAACCAGTCAGTGAAGGCTTTGCTCTACATACTTAGCAACCTCGCAAGACGAGTCCAATGCATTTTTCAAGCTCGGCTGACCCCTTCTTTCGAAAATTTTTCTAAGTGTGGCAAATATGCGGGACTTGATTTGAGAGAGAGCTAACTCGTTAGTGAAGGCTTTGCCCTGCATACTTAGAAACCTCATAGAACAAGTTTGGAGCATTTTTCAAGCTTGGATGACTCCTCCCATCGAAATTTTTTGTTAAATGTGTCCAATATGCTAGACGTGGCTCAGAGCTTTCTTCGAGCTCGGCTAACCCGTTAGTGAAGGCTTTGCCCTGCATACTTAGCAATCTCGTAAGTTTGGAGCATTTTTTCAAGCTTGGCTGACCCCTCCTTTCAAAAAATTTTGCCAAGTGCGGCAAATACGTAGGGTGTGGTTCGGAACTCTCTTCGAGCTCGACTAACTCATCAGTGAAGGCTTTTCCCTGCATACTTAGCAACCCCGCAAGACGAGTCCAAAGCTTTTTTTTGAGCTCGGCTAACCCCTCCCTTCAAAAAATTTTGCCAACTGTGGTAAATATGCGGGACGTGGTTCGGAGCTCTCTTTGAGCTCAGCTAACTTGTTAGTGAAGGCTTTGCCCGCATAATTAGCAATCTCGCGGGATGAGTCCAGAGCATTTTATGAGCTTGGCTGAACCATCCCTCTAAAAAATTTTGCTAAGTGTGGCAAATACGTGGGACGTGGTTTGGAGCTTTCTTTGAGTTAAGCTAACTCGTTAGTGAAGACTTTGCCCTACATACTTAGCAAACTCGCAGGACGAGTTCAGAGCGTTGTTTCAAGCTCTGCTGACCCCTCCCTTCGAATATTTTTGTCAGGTGTGGCAAATACGCGGGACGTGGTTCGAAGCTCTCATCGAGTGCGGCTAACCCATCAGTGAAGGATTTTCCTTACATACTTAACAACCTCGCAGGATGAGTCTGGGGCATTTTTTTGAGCTTGGCTGACCCCTCCCTTTGAAAATTTTTTCTAAGTGTGGTAAATACGTAGGACGTGGTTTGGAGTTCTCTTCGAGTTCAGCTAATCCGTCAGTGAAGACTTTGCCCTACATACTTAGCAACCTCGCAAGATGAGTCCAAAGCATTTTTTGAGCTCAGCTAAACCATACCTTCGAAATTTTTGCTAAGTGTGGCAAATACGCAGGACGTGGTTCGGAGTTCTCTTCGAGCTCAGCTAACCCGTCAGTGAAGGCTTTGCCTTCCATACTTAGCAACCTCGTGGGATGAGTCCAAAGCATTTTTTGAGCTCAGCTGAACCATCCCTTCGAAAATTTTTGCTAAGTGTGGAAAATACGCGAGACATGGTTCGGAGCTCTCTTTGAGCTCGGCTAACCCGTCAGTGAAGGCTTTGCCCTATATACTGAGCAACTTTGCAGGACGAGTCTGGAGCCTTTTTTTGAGCTCGGCTAACCACTCCCTTCAAAAAATTTGGCTAAGTGTGGCAAATACACGGGATGTGGTTCGCAGCTCTCTTCGAGCTCGGCTAACCTATTAGTGAAGGGTTTACCCTATATACTTAGCAACCTCGCAGGATGAGTCTGGAGCCTTTTTTTGAGCTCGGCTAACCCTTCCCTTCAAAAAATTTGGCTAAGTGTGGCAAATACGCGGGATGTGATTCGCAGCTCTTTTCGAGCTCGGCTAACCCGTCAGTAAAGGCTTTACTTTACATACTTAGCAACCTCGCGGGAAGAGTACATAGCATTTTTTGAACTCGGCTGAACCATCCCTTTGAAAAATTTTGCTAAGTGTGGCAAATATGTGAGACGTGGTTTGGAGCTTTCTTCGAGTTTGGCTAACCCATCAGTGAATGATTTGAACTACATACTTAACAACCTCATAGGATGAGTTCGGAGCATTTTTCGAGCTCAGCTGACCCCTCCCTTGTTTTAACTAAGTTAACTTTATTAAAATTCAAATCTCTTGGGACAAGCTCGGAACCCTTATTCGAGTTCGGTTAGCTTTCCCCTGATTTTTGCAAAGTGTAAATAAATTAAAACCGATGAAGCGAGTTTGGAGCTCTCTTAGAGCTCGGTTAACTTCTCTCGTGTTTTAACTAAGTTAACTTTATTAAAATTCAAATCTCTTGGAACAAGCTTAGAACCCTTATTCGAGTTTTTGGCTAGCGTTCCCTTGAATTTTGCAAAGTGTAACTGAATTAAAACTGACGAAGTGAGTTTAGAGCTCTCTTCGCGCTCAGGTAACCCCTCTCGTGTTTTAACTAAGTTAACTTTATTAAAATTCAAATCTATTGGGAAAAGGTCAAAACCATTATTCGAGTTTAGCTAGTTTTCCCTTGAATTTTGCAAAGTGTAACTGAATAAAAACTGACGAAGCTTGGCTAACTCCTCTCGTGTTTTAACTTAGTTAAATTTGCTAGGATTTGAAGGAATGACTTTACCCATGCAAGTTCAATGGTGAGGTTTGGTC
>VIGQ01000171.1:10000-32500 GCA_009663005.1 Actinidia chinensis
TATTTTTTCTCTGCTATCCAAAGTGCGTTCATCATCCGTCACAATGAGATTGTTTCCGCCTTAGTAACAGAGGAAGATTAACCTTTAGTAAACAGATGAGGTTCGGCACAATATAAAGAAGCTGAAGGATAAATCTTTAGAATGATGCTATCATGTGGTTCGTTTTCATAAAAATAATATAAAACCACGCGTGTACGTTGGTAAATTCGAACAAAAACAATGTAATTATCAAATATAAGCTTATAATTTGTTTAATGGCGTACTATTTAGTATTTAAGATTTTAGCCCCCTAATTTAAAATTCTGGGTCCGCCATCCGCCACAGTATCACGTAAGCCAAATAACCCATGGGTTCTATGTCATAACATGCCTGTCAAGAGGGCAACCAAAGGAAGTGAAGCTTTTTCGACAGTTTCCACAACCCTCCTCTGGTAAAAACATAACCTGTAATTTAAAACCAAAGAATATGGAGTCAACAAAGAAGATCACATGAAAATCTTGGCAAAAGCCATAGTGTTGTACATTTCTGGTTTAAAAGGCAATAGGCTTGTTTTCAGCGACCCGCTTCTCCTTGGTCTCTCCCCCCACCCCTGCCTACCGCCCCCACCTTTCTCCCTTCGTTTTGTTCTGGCCAATAACGTATTCTAGGATTATGGAGCTCAATTTGTCTTGACAATGCAAGGTGGTGTAGGAACCATTAGAAGACAAGGTAGAGCGAAAGAGAAAGAAAAAAGAGACGCCATAAGAGAAGGTAAGAAAAGTTCTGTTTGGTAGTCATACGGAAGAGAATCAATTGAATTCAATTAGGGCCAACTATTGTAAGTTGTCCGTAGATAAGAAATAAATAATTAAAAATAAAGTGAAATATAAAAATATAAATCGTAATAAGACAAATACAGAATAGCCTACAACTCTCATTTCCCATCCTCCTAAAAGATGTTTGATTCCTCCATAACGATTCACGATCCAAGCAGGGTGTCTCATAGATGATAGATAGAATACTATTCAGAATGTTCAGATAACACAGTTCAGAATACTCCAAAACAGCCTTGAATGCTCCTGTTTTTTACACATCTTAATGTGAAACTTGAATTTAACCAGGGCTCCATCAGTTACTGAGAAATGGACGTCACCTCTACAGTGAATTCAACCTTAGCATCCATTCCCCCGTATATTAGCACAAGCAAAAACATCTGGAAATAAGTTCCTGATGAACATCCCCACCCATTCATGAATCTGTTGAGACTTGATACTTTGCAAGTAAAAAGCATTGCCTTTTGGCATGCTTTGCAGCTCGTAGTTGTGCTAATATTGTTGTTAGTCCTGAGAATTGTTTGTAGACTTCACGATGTTAACCTAGAAACTGCTCCAAATAGGCATTTGGGCTCACACCACAGAATTATAGAGAGAAAAGCAGTGTAACGCCACGGTATGCATTACAAAGACTGTCATATGTAACCTTTACGTATGACCGATTACGCAGGAATGAGTTCTTTTGGTCCTTATTTTTCACAAGCAAAGTTGGACGGTAAAGACTCAAGTAAAGAAGTGCTTAAAATGAACTAAATCCTATATAAGCCATGTTTGTGCACATTCAAAACATCTATGCAGCATTACAATCAGCCCATTAACCAAAGTCATATCTTTAGAGGAACTTCAAATTTTTGAAGGATGATGATACAAGGACACATGCGTCAAGAGAACATACACTAAGGACAGGGACAAGACATGCTAAGGAAGGTAGGACCCACCTGAAAATGCTTTCGTAAGGTTGGAAACCCCCTGATGTCAACTCTATTGAGATCCCCAGTGATAGAGGAAAGAGCTGTGGCACAGTAATATTTTGTTGCAACGTTGACACGCAGTCCTTGACTGGAGGGATCACCAACATCACCGTCACTACCTCCACAGATGTTGGAAGCCGTCCATCACTTGTTGTTCCGCCTTCCTAACTAGAGCTGAAATAAAGAACATGAACGTAGGTAACACAAAAAAACAATAAAATAATCATATTTTACTTCGTGTGATCTGATTTAATGGCAAGTAGGTTTCTTGTACAACACAGCATAAGAACTATTCTCTTGCTAGATTGTTGAAACTCAAACCATCCTCCAATTGGGGGTAACAACCCATTTGCTGTATGATTTAATCTGAAGCTCACGCATTATCCTTATAGAGAGGAAAGCAAAAACAACAGAGAGAAAGTTCCAGTGCAGAAGTTCAAGTGCTCTCTCTATGATCAAAATTCAACAGGAAAATTGGAGCATTAACAACAATATGAGAGAAGTCACTGTAAATAGTATGACATTTGAATAATAAATCACTCAACGGATTTAGATTTTTCTCTTCGGGGTTTGTTTCTTTCTTGGTTGGGTTGTAGGAATTAATTCAAAATCGTTATTTATTTATTTTTAAACAAAAGGCTAACATTTTTCATAGGTTGGTTAAGTTGCAATCCAAGCATTTTACCCAAATCCCAAACGATGCCAAATGTATTGCGTAGATCAATAAAAATTAACCCACCCGGAAGATCATGAAGGTGTACTTTTACTACTACCGGTCAAAAATAAATGATGATTTGGCACATTTGGTAAATTGCAGGTTCGAACTGTATTCGAACAATTTCTTTTTCTATTATGTACTCGGAGATGAAACTCTTGACGGTGTAACCCCTGGCATGATCTTACGGACAACGACTGGCGGCCAACACGGCTGGTGGCACCAACGACAAGGACGGTTGTGTTTCTGAGCCCTCAAGGGAGGCAACTCCACATTGGCCGCCCTCGTTGATAAGAAGGCTAGTCTCATCGTCGGTTGGGTGCGATGGTCTAGAGATTTGTCCCAATCCTTGAGAACTTACGCCACACCTCGCGAATATTTGCCTGAACGCCGCCCATTCCACCGGTTAACGTCGCCAGTCTTATCATCGGACACTGACGGCTGCTGTTTTGTTTGGCCCATCATCCTCCTCCTCTTCCACGATCATCATTCTTCTTATTCTGATTCTGATTCTCATCATCATCATCATCGTTATCCTTGCCGTCCCTTGGGGGTAGAAGAAGACGACGACGAATGAGCACAGCCCGTTGAACAACGATAGTCCTGTACCACGATCAGCATCGATCCGTCGACGGACAGTGCTACTGGTTCGAGGATTCTCGGAGATAGATGGATGCCCAGGAAAATTTCCGAGGAGGTTTTTGGCCCCCATTTTTGCTTGTACGGTTTACAAGCACTAGCAGTGGTGGTGAATGCAGCGCAGTCATGTTGTCAGTGAATTGCCACCGGAATGGGAGTCGCTTTGTGCCTATTTAATGGAGTATATCCAGAATTGAAAGGAGGTCATATCTCAATTTCCTTTACATACAAATTCAAATATACTATATTTACCTATATTATTGGATCATTAAAATTGAGAATGATTTATACATTTCAAAAAATAATTTACACTCCAATTTGGAGTGTAAAAATAATTTTTTTTAAAATTATCATTTGATATAACATAGTTATAATTATTAAACGGGGGAGGAATTACGTTTAGGAAAACAATTATACTTTTTTAAAGAGGCCACGCCAAATTATACATTTTTTAATGGGGCCTTCCATTGAAAATAAGACAAAAGTTTTGGGGGGGAGGGGGGGGAGCAAGTTGTGCATTTGGTCAACGAACCAATGGCAACATAATCAAAATTAACAGAGATTTTTTAAATATTTTGGGAGCCGTGTGGTCCCTGCCCGCCTCCCGTGTCCCGCCACTACATACAAAATCATCTGCCTTAAGAATCAATAAAAGGGTAAATTGCAGTTACTTTCCTAGGTTTGTAAATATACGTTAGGACCCCTTAGATTTCAGAAATTCCTATCCCCTCCCTAAATATATTGCCGCACATGACCATTGCCAATTCCATTAGTCATTGTTTAGGTGTGACTAACTGATTTTGTTTGTGTCGGCCACTAAGTTCAAAAAGGCATGTTCTAACCGAAAAATTCTATGGTTTTTTTATTTTGAGTTACTCCAAATACACACCTAGGAAGAGGACACACCAGCAAAAGTGGCCTCACTACACTCCAAGTTGTGTGAAGCCCACCCCAATTTTAGGGCCCCCTCCCCTTGTGTGTCTCAATTTTGGGTGTTGCATTTGGGGTAAACCCAAATAGGATACCATAGCACTAACCCGGTTCTAACCCATGCTCTACCTTCCCTTTCATGTTCCAGCCTCTCTTTCTTCTCACTCTTGTGAAACATTCATCACACTAGTATCCCACCACCGGCCCACACCGCCTTCACTCCCTCTACCACCACTGTCCGCCGCCGAGTGGCCTTGTAAGAACCATCAGCATTCCACCGCCATCTTGCATGACAACTCTATGCTCCTCATCTCTCTCTTTTATATACACAGACATATATATATATATATATATATATATATATATATATATATTAGTATGTGTAGCATTGAGATTGGTTGAAAGGAGGTGGATGGACCCCACTCCAAACCATCCAAGCTCCACTCCATGATGATGTGCATTTAAGGTGCAACATTGGGTACCCATACATTCTTCCTATATTATATATATATGGTTTGTGAATCCATCTCGCCATCGGTGACTTCCGCAGCCTCCTTCCCCCTCCTTTCACTCCTCCCAATAACGCCTACCACAAATGCCCCCTCACTTTATCCGCAATCGCATTATTGCAGTCCAATGTAAATCTATGTATTTCAATCGACCACAACTCAACCGGCTCCATAACTGTACCATTACCCACTTCCATACAACACCCATCTCTCTCTTCTCACTCTCTCTCTCTCTATCATTGAGGCATAAAAATTGATCGAAGAAAACGGAGGGAATTGATGCAAACTATCGAATTGAAAGCAAAGGCCTAATCGATAACTGAATTTTATTGGCAATTTTGGGGATTTTTTAGGATCAGAAATTGGTTTATTAGTTTAGTTCTTGTTGATTGTTTATCAATTTGGGTGTCATTGGCAGGTGGTAGAGCGAGAGGGGAGGGAAACGAGAGATAGAGATGAGGTTTTTCATAGACTGTCAAATTTATCTGTAAGAGAGACATGGGATAGAGAAGGTGGTGATTGATTTTGGAATTAAAAGCTGAAACACAAGAATTGGGTGGTGGATTGGTGGCAGATGGATTGGAGGATTAGAAGAGGGAGGATAAAAGGGGAAGGAGACCGTAGAAGGTAATTTCACTTCTCAAGTGGAGTGTATGAAAGGAATTGTACCATTTCTGTTGCCTCGTTAAGAGACAAAAAAACTAAAAGGGTAGGCAGTGTAATTTCTAAAATGTGAGGGCATTATATAAGAAAGAAACTATTCAGGGGAGTGTTACTGGTAATTATCCTAAATAAAACTAGCATTATTAAAATTGGAACAAACATTTAGTTGATAAAAAACATACTTTTGATTTAAATATGATACACCCACTGCAAATAAAAAATATGGAGAAATGGTTAGAAAAAATGCGTATTGCACAAACACTTTAAATATCATTTTTTATCACTTTCACTTTCTAATTAAAAAGTAATCTATTTTAAACTCACTTTACTGTTTTAATGTATCACTTATACCTATTTCATTACTAATTGTTTGAAATAGTGATAAAATCGATCACATATTGTCTATGTATGAAATTAAATATTATTATGTCTAAAATTTTATTAACTTTTTTATAAAAAATAAGTCAATGAACTCATATATAAACTTATTCAGCCATGTAAAAGCAAGCATAACCCTTATTAATAAGTTTTTAAAAAAAATATTGACTTATTTTACAAAAAAATAAAAATTTTTAGACAAGGCGTATAATTTAAGCACTAGAGAACATGTGATCGATTTCGTCCTATTTTAAAAGATTAATAATAAAAAAGAATGTAAGTAATACAATTAAATTATTATGGAATTAAGATTAACTTACTTTTTAGTTAATAGGATAAAATTGATAAAATAAGTAGTTTAAAAAGTGTTTGTGTAAAATTAGCGTTTGAAACAAACAGAAGTGGTCATAAGGCTCAGTTGAACCAGTTTTTTTTTAGTTTTTTTTTATTTCTTTTTTTGCTTTAAATAAGTAAAAAAGGCCAATCAAAAATTAACTTTTTTATTTTTTTTAAACTTTTTTTGCTTAATTTTAGGTAAAGTAAACTCACAAAAGTAAAAAAGCTTAAATTTTATATTTTTTAAAACAAAAACTAAAAAAAAAAAGACTTGACTTTGCTAATATGTCCATTTCCCTTCAAGTGACTCCGTGTGCCAGTTTTTTTGTGCGCGGAGAACGGATAGCACGTTAGCAACATAATCATAAATTTGAACCACAAAAAAAAGATGATTGATTAATCAAAGGATAATAATAGGAGTGCCTTACCACGCCCCGTCCCATCCCCCTCCCCATCCCCATCCCCATCCCCATCTCCTTTAATTTTATATTTCTATTTTTATTTGTAAAATTCTTTTTTCTATGCTTTACTATGGGTGGGTCTACGGAACCAAACTCCGCTCAAACTGTTATTTTTTTTTTTGTATAAAATCTGATACTCTAGTATTGACAAATAGCATAATGTATATTAAGGGATTATTTATGTGTTACACAACCCAACGAATATAAATTTTTTAACGAGGCAACGAATTCAAAACAGTACAAAAATAATAGTATAAACTAAAGAAAAAGAACTTGTGAGATTTGCGAGACATGCAATTATTATCAAACTATTTCGTAGTTTGGTTTACCATGGGTTTGGATTGTTGTTTGAAGGAAGAAAGGAAGTAAACGAAGAATAGATACCCGCGGCAGTTTCGAAGGCATAGTAGCTTAATTACGTTCGTCCAACTAGCGATACCTTAGCTGCATCACCAAAACAGTGAAAACTACAAACGGAGCTGTTTTCCAGAAAATAACCTCCGACAGTTAAGTTAGATGTCAACGAATCTTAGACGAGAGAGTGTGTAAGTAGTTTCAAAGCCAGTTTACATGTACTTGTGAAACAACATCTTCCCTTTTAAGACTTAGCTCAGCGCGTGGCTCGATGCCCGAAACCTTGTCACTCGACAGGCTGCAACTCAGTGCATACTTAACTTTACGATTACCGTGTCAGTAATTATGCGACTGACTCGGCGTGCCCCTACGGCGTGGCTGGAGCCCCTCATCATATTGCCGATGTCCCATTTAAAAGCGTGGGAACTGTCAAGAGAAACTCTGACGTGCAAAAGTCACCTCTGTCTCTTGACATCCCTCGAGATCGCCGCCGGCCATTGCGCCCGTCCAACCTTTAGAATGGTTATTATTCGAGCTTGCTAAATAGCGATTTAGCTCAAGGCAATGAGTGCATTAGCTCGGCCGATAATTTCTTCCGCAATGAACGCTCTGAGCTACAGAGAGAGGATCCTGAGATGGATCGTATAGCGACAGCCTAATGGAGACTGTACTACCCGACCAAAGGCTAGTGTTCACTGGTTGTTTGTTTTCACCGAGCTCCGGCGCAGGGAATTATCGAGCTTACTTCCTAGAGATAGCTCGACAAAGGCCTTGCCCTAGCCTAGGCTAGGGTGACGCCATTGTATAATTTTCAACTTACAATTGTCCCTCAGTTCGCATGATCTAGGTTGATGCCTCGTGAGGTCATGTGCGCTGGGAGTGTGATTGTTCTTGAGTTCGTTGCTTGGTGATGCAAGGCAAACGAGCCCTAAAATTTTACCTTTTTACCAGTGCGTGTTTTTTGAGTAAGTTAGAGACAGGTTTTCGATTTTTCTCTTCTTAATTGGTGGTTTTGGGTTCAATTATATAGTTTTAATAACCAAACATTAATTTTGAAACATTAGCCAATCAGTAGTATCTGTGGAATTGGAAATAATATTTTTATGAATTTTTTTTAATTATTGTTGTCAAAATTTGCCGATATTATACCCTTACATATCTGAAAGAGGTTGACAATAAGTTCTTTCAAATTGACTATTTGTTCCTCTGTGGCCCTTGGATCTTGGGAGGCGGGTTACTAGCGCGTGACTTCACCCACCCATTAAGACACGTTCTTGGATTTTTTCGCCTCTTCACCTTCCTTCTTTGAGGTCGATTTGGCTTTCATCCTTCACCAGGTGTTTCGAACTTTGGAGAGTACTCTAGAACGAGAAAAGCTTCCTTATCTTGCTACAATCGTCCGACAATCCTTTAGAAACCATTATCCGATTTCGTCGACTGATTTTTAATTTTCATAAGTCAATTGCCTTCTGAGCTTAACCCTTGGTAAAGCTTCTATCTTCATTCTCTTTGCGATTCTTGTACTTTTGGTGATATGTAATTTGTAAGAACCTGATTTTTAGTTTTGGGATATTGAAAGATTTATAACTTTGGAATAAAATTAAAGAAGATATTTAAGTTTCAATAATATAATATAATGATGTAAAAGATGACGGGAGTGCAATTTTTAGGTTAGTGGAGGGTACACGGTGGAAAGGAAGCAAAAGAAAAGAAAATAATAATAAAAAAGAAATGGATGTGATTGATGTAGAAATGATTTGGTCTGATGTACTGGGGTGTTTATATTTGTTAGTGTAAATAAAAAGAGGAGAATAGGTGAGAGGGAAGGGGGAAGAGTCTCAAGAACAGAGAGAGAGAGAGAGCACGCCCACATAGAGGAGGCGAATGAAGAAAGAGAGAAAAGAAAAAAAAAATGAGATTTGAGAAATTATCTTGGTTTGTGGTTACTATTGGATAATGAAAGAGGGGTTGTAGATCAATGGTCGGATGATGTCAGAGCAACTTGTGAAATTTTAGATTGATGATCATGGGAGCAGATCTTAATATCTAAGGTGTTTAATTTTAATTTGAGGTACGCGGAGTATACAATATGCTTTCTTAACTCTGGAGTGTTTTTCTAAAAAGATCTGATTTGTATTCCTCTTGAGTATGTGTGCTATCGTTGAATGAAATCCATGGATTTTGTGGATCGTGATATGTCTGATGTTTTTGTTGATGGCTAAATTGCTATGGGAATGAATGGAAATGTACTGAGTGGATCCGCCAATAGTCCATATGACCGGAAAAAAAACCGAGAGTAGGAGACGTGGATGGAGGCGCCGATCACTAGTAATGTATCAGGAAAGACCTGGTATGAGGTCTTTTGATGACATATGGATTCGTTGTGCTACTCTGACATTTGTGTGTGAGCCATAGTGATTCGTTGAGCATATTCCCGGTCGTATTGTCTACTTCCCTGTTTCAATATTTTCAGAGAGGACGTGGAGTTGGATAGTACGAGATGGGTCGAGTGAAAGACTTAAAGATTTTGATTTTGGTATTAATTATATTTGGAGAATTGTAAAAATAAATTTTGGAGACTATTTGATATTTGAAGAACATAGTGCTCTTGATTTGTAAAAATAGTGCTCTGATTTGATATTTGAGAAAAAATACGGCCGAATTAGGTAATTAATTAACGGCCCGGGAGGGTCGGTCGTCAAATAATTGATTTCTCTATCTGTGTTTCTGCATTTCTGGATTTGTTTGAAATTTGTTTGTCCGCTATTATTGTGAACTTTGGGTTTATGTAAGTTGGAGTCATCTATATGACTAGTGGACTGGTTTTGTCCCCTAGACTTTCTGCTACCAAGATTGGTTCGAGGCAGTGGGAGGGTTAGTTAGCTGTCCTTTAGCGGTAGTTGCCTTGTTAGGGGCAGAGTCTGGTGTGCTCTCGTTGAAGCACATCTAAATTTGTTCTCCAAAAGCTCATTACAACGGCTGCCTGAGCTCGTTCAACTGACTTGTTTGTTTTCAGAACAGGAGTTAAACCAAGCTCGGCTGTTGGTTCATGATGACGAGGGCTTGGAAAGGTGGGTCACTCGGCGCCGGACAAAGATTGATTTTGAGGAGTCAGTCTGGGTTTTTGGGTGGTTGGAGTTCCGGGCTGCGGGAGACGGCCTTTCCTTTGTCATTTCCCGAGGTACATATGACGTTTTACTGGATAGTAGTTTCTTCCGGTGAGTCTGGTTCTTCGTGCCTTTGTAAATTCCTTATACTGTTGTTGCTGCTATCTATTTGTGCTACTTGTGTAGATTTTCAATGACAAGTTCAAAATTGCAAGAGTCAAGGATTAGCACACTCCTCATGTAGGCCGCATCTGCATATGAGTGCAGAGATTGGTAAGGGCCAATCTTCCTTTTTTGCAATCAAGGGGCGGGCTCTCGACACCACGAAGCCTTCAATACAAAGGGGTCCAAAGAAGAAGCTCAGTGCTCATCGCCCCCTACCTGAGTTAAAGGACGAAGAGAAGATATCACCTCAAGCTCTTCGAGTTATACTTCTCTGAATTCCTCGACGAGATTGAGGAGGAAGAAGAAGAGGCTGAATAGTCAACTTGTGCTAAATAGAGGCGGGGTCGATTATTCCGTGGTTAAGCCCGAGAACCCAACCTATCGATCTCCATCTTAAACTCAGACAAAAAGCATGCAGATGATCTTACTCGATGCTATGCCTCAATTAGTGAGAGGGGATGAGATTGGTGGGTTGACACAAAACCCCTCGGTCGAAGTCAACATAATAAGGTTCAGGAATCTAAAGAAGAAACAAGACATCGGTTGGTGATCTTGCCATATCAGTTTTCTTTTTAGCCAGATCCCCTAATGAATGTTGATCCGATAATGGAGTTGGTTAAGACAATAAGGGGACGGTCGAGCAAAACTATCCAAAGTTCCCCTTCTGGACAAACGCAAAGAGAGGGAGCCCTCAACGAGTAGGCCCAAGAGGCCCACAAAGAAGAACAGGGGAACACAATCTCAGGTGCGGCCTTCTGAGGTTGGAGACTCGAGGTTATTCGCTTATGAGCTGGCAGACAAGTGACGGCGGTCTGGTAGAGCATGACACTAATGTGGCCCTCGAGCGGGCTGTCATGCTGCAAAACGATATAGCCGCCCCTCTCGAAGAGCCCTGGAAGATACTGAGAAGTTGTTGGTGGTGCCAACACATTGAGGTAAGCATTATGACTTCGATTAGTTTTGAAAAGTGCATTATCGAATACTTAGCTTTTTCTATGCTTTTGGTTTGTAGAGCCCAAAGAGGGTGGCCATCTCGGACGCATGGCGAAGCAATCAGGGCTAGCTATAAAGAGGGCAAGAAGAAGGTGGGCGACTTGGAATCGAAGCATGAACAAGGCCAAGCTCACGCTGAGTGAGAGAAATTGATCAGATTAAGACTGATTGGTTGGCCACTAACAGGGCTGGGATGCCAGCTATGCGTCTGCACCCAGGATCAGACAAGGCTGCTACTACGGAGTGGTTTTGCCGAGCTTCAGGCAGATGGAATGTGGCCTTGGCATGGAGCGAGTCTTCAACAAGGGGTCAATCGAGTAGGGGATAACTACAACAAGCAAGTTCTCAAGGGTCTCTGAGTCCTTCTTGGAGGGTGGCTGCTTGTTTCTGAGCTTGGCATCCCTAAAGACAACCCAACATGGTCAAGTTAACCCGCGCCCGGAGTTGTGATTACCCCGAACCGCAAAAATGAGTATTTTAAAATAAGTGATCAATTAATTTTAATTTGATTAAAAATAACTAATATTTTTTTAATAAAGTTTTAAATAAATTCAGAGAGCGACACGATAATTCGACACGTTGTGGCACGCGGGCACGACGATAGCGAACATATGGTGATACGTTGCCATGCGGGTGTGTGAACAGGTTGAGAGCTGTGTTGTGCGCACATGCTGGGCATGTGTGTGTATTATAAAACAAAACAAAAAGGGTGTTGGGTTAATAGGTGGTGTTGTTGCATGTGAGGTTGTAGGTTGTTTGCATGGGAGAAAGCCAAAGCCTACTAAGCCAAATCTTAAACTTATAAAAGATGGTAACAATTCAGTCTCAGCTTCATCCATCAGAAACAGAGAATAGAAGGAAAGGAAAAGAAGAAAAATAGGAAGAAAGAAAGAGTGAGGAAAGACCAAGTGCCGATATTGTTTTTTTTCCGCGAGGTGGTAATTGCAAACTTCATCTTCTTTAATTGTTTAAGGCCTTATTATAGAACATCGTATCTAGTTTAAGTTAAAACCGCTAAATACCCCGAAAATCTTATTATTTATACGTTTTTGTTTTTGTAATCAAAAGTTCGGAATTCGGAATTCGAATTTTACTGGAAACAGACACCCGTATTATTTTGATCCTAACTTTTTATACGATGTCCGAATTTACTTTATTTAAGTTGCGTTGGAAAAGATAATCAAAATTATCTAAAACTTTCATGTCAGAACATTTTATAAAATTAAGATTAGAAAGTGATTCAAAATCGGACCACGGTTTACAGTTGCAATCGAAAATTGGAAGAGTTAATGGAACAGAAACTTTGGAAAATTTGAATAAAAAATAGTTACGTATTGATTTAAGAAAATTCGAGAATTTTATATGTTATAAGTTATATGTCTAGTAATTAAATATTAATTTTACGAATTAATGATAATTATTTCAATGCCAAAATAATTATAAACTAACCATTGGTCAGTAAGGTTGTGTGCAGAGAGAAGCAAGGAAATTAAAATGTAACGAATTTCTAAAAAGATTGTAAGGCTGTGGTAGTAATTTATAAAACTTTTACTGTAGATAAACGTTTTGTTAGTTAGATTATGTAAAAGTTTTGAAATCAAATAAGATTTGAACAATTATAAAATTTATAGACTAAGTGTTTTGGTTCTGAAAATTAAATGAAAGGAAAGAAATTCTGTAATTAAAAAAAATTAATCCGAAAGTATATTATCTAAATTTGAAAAATTATGAAATTTAGTATATTCATAGTCACGAGAAAATTAAAAACTTCAAAACGGTTCGATTCGATATCGAATATGACACGTGGAATCGGACCCGAATTTGAGGAAGGAAACGTTATCTAGCAGTGAGAATAGGGAAAAAAAGATTTGAGCATATTCGGTTGAGTCTTGTTATGTATTACCATTAGCAAAAAGTAAACTGGTGGTTTATGTTCTGAAAGATGGCTTGTGTTTAAAACTGATATGTTTTATGGTTAAAAGCATGCTTTGTTTTGATAACCATGAAATTATGAAAATGCTATTTGCGTGTATGTAGTTTAAGTCGACACATAGTTCATACGATGCCCAGTGCACTAGGGGGAGAATATAGCGTGGTTGAGGTAATAAGGAGATCATGACCAGATTCGAAATTGTCATACCAAAGGGTTTTAGGGCGCTCCCTATGTTCTGGGTTCGTGACCATGGTCAGGTTACAATCGCGGTCTATTGTGTCGCAAATTGTTCAATCGTAAATGAATGTAAAATTGATGTAAGTTGGTCTGTACATGAGCAGAATCCCGCGGAGGGATTGTTTTTTATATTATATCTTGACTGATAGTCAAGGGATGGCCTAGGTGAGCCATGGATGACAAAAAGTTGTTTCATTCTTGTTTAAAATGACCTGATTTTCAATATTTCATGGGTGCAGTATGTTTTAATATAACCTGATCACACTAGCCTAGTGCTTAATGGGCGTGTCGAACGTAACTCATTTCAGGTGATGAAATTGAGGGGGAGGACGCGACTGAGGGCAGGGACACTTAGTGTACAGATTTGATAGTACTGTTACTGTATGATAGTATAGGAGCTTTTATATTTTGAACTCTATATAGTTGGTGGAACTTTGTTAGGTAAAACTGATATTTAATAGTAGTAGTGACGGTTGTTGCCGGTTGGGCCAGAACCGTTGTGGTTTTGTATCGAAACCATGACGATAGTTGTATATATTGAACGTCAGTCTGTTTTTATTTGGATTGTTCCGCCCATGTATTTCATTCAAGCAATATATGTTGAACGATGTTAGTAAATTCCCTAACTAAATGGTTGAAAAGGCCTTAGTGAGATGATGGATTTCACTGGCCGGTCAGGCGCACCTGTATTATTGGGGGACCCAGTAGTATTATAATGGTCGGGTCATGACACGAGTATCCCAGAGTCTCATGTGCCTTATTCGCCAATGATCCTACCCGGCTTTGATAAGGAGGAGACCAATGAACAGGCCATAGGATGAGAAGGATATTCCTGAACCCGGTCATGACTTCCCCCCCAAAAAAAGTGACGAAGTTGCTCATCTCGCGAAGGAAACCGAGGGAATAGCCGCCAGATGGGTCTAGAGGAAATCCGCAGAGGGAAGATGGGGAAGATGCACTCAAGAGAATGCTCTGAGCTTTGAAGTGTTTTCTTTGTTTTGTTTGTACTGGGTTTGTAAAGACTTATTCTCCTTTTAACCTTTGAAATAGAACTCTATTTCGATTTTGATATCAGTAGCATGAGACTTAATATTTTGTGTATTTGGATTCTTATTATATGGCAAAGGTGTTGTAACTTGGCAAAAAACTGGTGGGATGAGACTTGGAGTTCGGCTTCTAACCTTTTGCAAAATTTTTTAAGAACACAAATGCGAAAACTTGTGGGAGTGGATGTTTGAAAGCTCGCGTGGAGTATGGTGCTAACCCTAATTTTGAACTCTTTTAGTAGAGGTACCCGCAAAACTTAGGGGGTCAAGGTTAGGAGCTCGTTGTAGATCTCAGCTAACCCCCTCCATGAATATTTGCCTAATAAACCTCATAGGATGTAGTTCGGAGCTCGTGTGGAGCCCAGTACCCTCCCCGAACTTTGGCAGAGATACCTTGGGCAAAACTTATGGGTCAAGGTTCAGAGCTCGCGTAGAGCGCGATTAACCCCTCCTTGAATTTTTGCCGAAGAAACACAAAGGAAAATCTCAGAGGACGGAAGTTCAGAGCTCGCGTGGAGCCTTGGCTAACATTCCATGAACTCTGGCATATAGTGTCCTTGCAAGCCTTGTGGGTCTCAGGTTCAGAGCCCACGTAGAGCTCGGTTAACCCCTCTTGAAGTTTTGCCAAGAATACAAAGAAAAATACGTGGGATAAAGGTCGGAAGTCGCATGGAGATGGCTAACTCTTCCTTAATTTTTTCAGAGTGCCTGCATTACATACAGTCTGATGGGGCACGCGTGTTGCGCAAGGGAAACACCACGTGCCTATCTCTCATTAGCCGAGTAATGATGGCAAACGCTCAAAATGTCACCGCCCAAGTGCAACGTGTTTTTGCCGTTTCAGTGGCCCCTGGATGGTGGTTAACACGTGAAGCGTCACCATCCAGTGCATGTACGTCGCCTTCCATGCCCTGGTGACGGTTGCCTCCCTCTTTTAATGGCAGGCGCTTGGTCATTTGCATTATGGTTGGCAGTTGTTTTTTTTTGGCTCCATCCGCCACATAAATAGGGCAGGCTCCTACCTTTGGTGCTGCATCTCAAACTTCAAACTCTTTAAGCAGTTTCTCTCTCTAGAATTAGAGTGATGGTCTTCACATTTGGCACCCAGGGCCGTTTCTCACAAGTGGTCAGGGGGGTGGGGGGGTAGTGGTCCTTGGAAGGTGGTGAAAGCTCGGTGTGCGTTCGGGCTAGTCCACTTTTGTCCAAAAAAAGTTCTAAATGTGGAGTTTTTGTCCCCAAAGCTTTGTAACACACAATTTAGCTTTGCCTGTTCGACAAAACTTTTCATCGGTCTTGCTGGTGTCAGATTATTGCAATTTTAACTTGGTCAAAGCGTGCTATGCAGAATGAGTTCGACGTGCTGGCCCAGACAATTTTGTTAATTGACTGGATGGATCGTCCATGAAGATACTTTTGCACGGCTGGGTGTCTCCTTGAAGCGCTGAATCTCAGTTGTCCGTCTTAGAATAGGTTTCGTACGTATAGTCTTGTAAATAAAACCAAATTGTATTTGTTTGCTTTCTGTAATGAACGAACTTGGGTCTTGTACGAAACTTGTTACGCGAGCTATCTAGTTTATTGAATGAAAATTTTCTTTCCATCTCATTTGCATTCAATTTTTCTTCTTATTCACACTTTTTGTAGTGGTTTCGTGTTTAGGGAATAATGTTAGTAGCTCAGTGTAGCTCGCTTAACTTTCTCACCCGAAATTTGCTTGACAGAGATCGGGAACGTCGTTTCGAGCTTGGCTAAAGGAATAGACAATGTTGGCCAAGTAAACTTTGGCAAAGTTTTCAAGGTAGAGCTCAGAACTCGCTTGAAGTTGGCTATCTCTTCCTAAACTTTTCTGAAGTATACTTGGGGTAAAAATCGTCAGAAGAGCTCGAAAATCTTTTTGGGAGCTCGGCTAACTCCTCCATAAATTGTTTTTGGCCAAGTAAACTTTGGCAAAGTTTTAAGGGTAGAGTTCGGAACTTGCTTGGAGCTTGGCTAGAGTCTCCCTAAAAAATTATCCTAAGTAACTTGGCGAACTGGTCGGTTGGTGGAGATCGGAATCTTTTGGAGTTCGGCTCTAAACTCTTCTTGAATTTTCACCAAGTAAACACTTAGGCAGAATTAAGGAAGTAGAGTTACGGAGTTTGATTAGAGCTCAACGGTAACATTCTTAAATTCTTGCTAAAAGTGCAAAAATCCACAACTTGTGAGACAGAGTTTGGTGCTCGCATAGAGCTCGACTAACTCTCCCTAATGTTCATTTTGCTGAATACTTAAGCACGCACTAGTACTAAAAATCTGAAACAAAATAGGTGATATAAGATTCAGCGCGGTGAAAAATTACGTCTTAATGGTAAGTATTTTTTCAAGTCGTGGAGTTCTAAGTCTTCGGAGCTAGTTTGCCTTCTGAATCTTGAGGATTAGTAAGCGCCCTTTACCAGCAAGCTTGACTATCTTGTAGGGGTCCTTCCTAGTTTAGGTCAAGCTTCCCGTCTGCCGGCTTCTTGGTGTTCCCAAAAATATCCTTCTCAAACGAGGTAATCAAACGAGAACAGTCTGTGTTAGAATTCTAGTTGTATATTTTGGCACAACCTGCTTTGGGTAATTAGTCATCCATATAATGCATTTTTCTTCTTTCTTAAACAAGTTTGATGTCCGAGGTAAGACTTTTTCATTATACTGGCGTTGATGCTTTGTTCGTATTGGTAGCAAACCGACTTCTAGCGGGGGATTGTTGAACAACAGAAATGAGAGAAAAGGTGTATTTTTTGATATCTTTCACCAATTACATAAGGGCCTATTTTATAGGCCAAAACTTAAAGATGATGAGTTAAGCAATGACTCATCATATACAAAGTCTACAAAATGGGATAGCAAGTCACCAATTGGTGACTCCAAATCTTCAACAATGTTAGGCCTACATAAACAATTTGGGCGACCTAAACAAATCCCAAATTGGACTACCTAACAACAAAAATGTGTAGGTCTACCTACCCAATTTGGACTACCTAAACAATCTTCAAACACTCACCCTCAAGCTGGTGCAAAGATATCTCTCATGACCAACTGCTGAGGAAGAAATGATGAGGTCGGCGACCCAGTCCTTTGGTAAAGATGTCTGTCAGTGGTTCATTAGTTTTCACAAATAGAGTGCAAAATACCTCCACTATTAAGCTTCTCTTGATAAAGAGGTCTGTCAATTTCCACATGCGGTTCGATCGTGTTGAAATGATTGTGAGCAATAGAGGATGGATGCTTTATTGTTCACAATATAATCTAATAGTTTCCGGAGTTTCAAGTTTAAGTCTCAAATAGAATCTTGATTTTTTTGTTTTGTTTTTTTTTCCATAGGAGTTCGCAATGATTTCTTGAGACATTAGCCGAAATTCTGCTTCGGCACTGGATCTGGATACATACGAACCGTTTCTTACTGCGCCATGTGACAAGATTACCTCCCACATGACCCGTTACCCCGAAGTAGACTCCTGTCGCTCACTGACCTGCCAGTCTGCATCAGTATTAAGCCTCCACCTGAATATGATCGTGTCCTTCCAACGAAAGAACCCTTTCCAGGGGCTGACTTCAATATCTGAGAATTCGAATAACAGGCCATCATAGTGAGTGTGCGGGGCATGCATTAAATTGCTTACCACGCTCCACTGCCAAAGCAATATCAGGACGAGTATGGGGGAAAGTAAATTAATTTCCTAATAATCTTTGATATATCCCCCTGTATACAATCTCTATATCTGTATCATCTCCCAATTTTTATTAGGCTCCATAGGTGGATCACAGGCCTGCTCCCAAGCATACCTGTTCTGTTAGAAGGTCAAGAACATACTTTCCTGTGAGATAAATATTCCTTGACCTCCTAGCTACCCTCAATTCCCAAAAAGTACTGGAGGTGGGGGGGGGGCGGGCTTCCCCATAACTTCTATTTCAAATTCCCTAGCAAGATATAATTGTAATAGTTGCATTTCTTCCACATCGTCTCCTGTGAGAACAATATCATTACAACATATCTATTAAATACAAAAAAATTAGCTTTCCATGTGAGGAGTGCCGTGATAAATAAAGGGTGATCACCTTGCTTTGTTAAAACATATTTGAGCATTGCTTGAGTAAATTCTTTCAAACCAAAGCTCGGGAAATTGTTTGAAGCCTATATAAGGGGACTTTGTAAGCTTGGCAAACTTTTCCAATATTTTTTGGATCTTCAAATCCAGGAGGAATCTCATGTAAACTTTCTCCAGATTTCCATGTAGAAAAGATTTCAATGTAGAAAAGCAGTTTTTGTACAGATCAAAATGGTGAAGTTGCCAATTTTGGTTTGCCGCCTAGAGCTAGTTAGAACCCTGAAAGGTCATCTTAGCAACTGGCGATATACGTTTCTGGATAGTCTATTCCATAGGTTGCGTATATCCTTTTGCTCACCCAACCTTCTTTATATCTCTCATGGTCCATCTGCTTTGTGCTTGACTGTGAACACCCATGTGCACCTACCGCCTGAGGCTTTTCGGTATTTCAACTACTTCCAGGTGTTATTTTATGAAGAGCTTTCATTTCTTCCAACATAGCATGTGTCCACTTGGGATCAGTGAGCGCTTCCGTACATTGTTAGGAACAAACCACAGAAGCATTTGGAAACAAAGACATTATCGAAGGGGAAAGTGACGGACATAGGAGACAAAATTTCGATATCGGGTGTTGAGTACAGGACCTTAAAACCCTTTACGAGTGGCAATGGGTTCATCTAAATCATCACATTAGAAATAGATTCAGGTGAGGAAGAGGAATAGAAGTAACCTGACCTTTATCAAGAGAAGTGATTGGAGTTGACGGATCAGGAAGAATGGTCTTATCTCTCGGTCTCCAAGTATCCTTTGATAGAGAATATCCTTTGCTTAGTTGATTTTCCTTTTCAATTCGTCTCCCATAGGTTCCACTAGTGTTTCTTTCTGTTCGTCATTTGTTTCTAGGTACCCAATCTCTCAAAAGCATAGAGACGGGTTAAAATTAAAACATAGACATTTTTGGCTCTGGAACCAATTCCACCCCTGTATTAGTGATCTCCCCCTGGAAGGGGTGACGGAAACTGAAAATTAAGACTGATGTTCAAAGAAGGGACATCCATGGAGACAAAACCATTTACGAGATGGGGGATGATAGCATATATAAAAACTGTGGGGGAATTCTATGTTGTTATTTTACTGGGAGAATATCCTACGAAGGACCACTTAATAGCACGAGGATCAAGTTTCTCACGGGAAGGAGAATGAATGAACAAACCAGTACACCAAACACCCGAGGTGGTATAGAAAATAAGGTGGAGCGAAAACCAGAAAGTACATCTACAGGAGCACGTTGTTAAGTACTCGTGTAGAAGACGGTTGATTAGATAGGCTGCGGTTAAGACTGCCTCGCCCCAAAACAGATTGTGGTACCTGCATCAAGAAAATAATAGTACGGCCATTTATAAGAGGTGACGTTTCTTGTGTTCGCCTTATATCCTTTTGTTGAGAGTGTTGTGCAAGAGGACTGATGATTATCCATGGTCCAAAAAAAAAGAGTAGTACGACCACCTTTAAAAATACTATCCCCCATTATCAGAACGAACAATTGTAACAAGTGCCCCATACGTGTGCAAATATTTTTGGAATACTTTAAAAATAGCATGGACAGCACTTATGTCCTTAATCAAAAGACCCAAGTAGTACGTGAACAATCATCAACAAAGGAGACAAACCATCTATGACCCTTAAGGGAAGCAATACGGAGGGACTCCCAAACATCAGTAGGAATAAGAGGAAAAGGAAAATACTTTTATTTATAATAGGATAAAGGAAGGCCCGAATGGTGTTTTTCAAGTTCACAAGACTCACACTTAGAGTGGATAATGTTTTTATTGATAATAAAGAAGGAAATAAATGTTGTAATAAATAAAAGGAGGATGTCCAAGCCGGTGATGCATAGAAATTTATTTCTATGGAAGAATCGATAAACTGGTAGAGAGTTGTGGTGGTGTTTCGAAATATCGGACCCGAGATCCAAGACATATAGACATTTTCTTCCTACCAACTGCCAATCGTCTTCCCCTGATAAGGGCCTGAAAAGAACAGTGAGAGGGAAAATGAGACAATCAATTCAAGTCTTGAGTAATCTTACTAAGACAAGGATTAGTAGAAAACAATTAGGGAAAACATGAAATATAGTAGACAATGTGTTATGATGGGGATGCATGTAATAAACCTTACCCGAAACTGACGAGAAAGTGCCATCAGCAATTTTACTCATCCTGACCGAGTATGGGGTATAAGTGGAGAAAACAGAGGAGGACACCAGGTCATATGGTCTGATGCACCGAATCAATAACCCATGGAATCAAGACTGAGAATGAAAAGCTTTACGGAGTAGCTATATTACTGAATGAGAAAGGACGATGAAGCACCAGGGGATGTGTGAGTTGGACATAAAGCGACGGAGGTTTCATTTCAGCAGAAGAGAATGATTTGAGAGGATGGAGTCAGATCAACTAGTAGTAGTAGGCTACTATCTCTGGTGATGGAAGCGTGAGTCCTCCCCCTCGCCTCAGTCAAATTTCTGCCACCCGATTGTCCAGAGCGGCTTGCCTCTCCCCACGATTCCCTCTGGCCCCCATAATCTTCCAAACATGTCGCCCTGGGGGTTCTAGTATGCCTGACAATAGTCACAAAATAATTTATCCTCTCATCAGGCAGTCTATATGTAGAGATGTTTCTGGGCTGATTCCATGTCCAGTATATTGAGGGGTAGAGATCAAGCAGAACGGTCAGGGGTAACAGTAGATAACATAGGACATACGTCGGAGGAGGATGACTGTCTTCAGCAACATTTAGATGACATTGAGTTGGGCGAGGGCCTAGAGAGTTATGGTGGCTGTGTGCGCAGTCTGGAGGCGGTGTATGGAGGTGCGGCAAAGTTTGGGTTGGGGTAGGATTGAAGGATTTTGAGACCAGCCCTAATAGGGGGCTCTTATACCATGTTGAAACAACCCCTCACAGAAATGAGAGAAAATGTGTATGTTTTGATATCTTATTTTTCACTCAATTACATAAGGGATATTATAGGCCCAAAACTTAAAAGATGATGAGTTAAGCAATGACATCATCCTCTTACAAAGTCTACAAAATGGGATAGCAAGTCACCAATGGTGACTCCAAATCTTCAACAATGTTAGGTCACTAACAATTTCCCAATTGGACGTACCTAACAATCAACAATAAGGCTACCTACCAATTTTTTGCGGACTTACCTAACAATCTTCAACAGGGATTACCAACTTCAAAGCCGAAAAGCTAAGAGTAGGTCGTTTCATTCGTGCTTTTTACGGTGTGATTCGATAGGCCTACAAAAGATTTGGCAGTTACTCGACCCACTTGCCCTTGGCTTTTCGAGTCTCTTTTGATCCCATTCATGATTGTCTTGTTGGTGGCATTGGCCTGCCCGTTGCACTGCAAGTAACTCGATGTTGAGTTGTAAAATTCAATCTTCAGCTGCTCTAACAAGTCTTTAACTTTTTGTCAATGAACTGGGTTGTCCGATATAAATGCCCTGGGGATGCCGAATCTGCGACAATTTCTCTGGATAAACCTAATTATATCCATCTCCCTAATTTGGGGCAGTGACTCGGCCTCCACCCATTTTGTGAAGTAATCATTGCTGCTATCAAAAATCTTCTGTTCCCCGGAGCTCAGGGCAAACCCTCACGATATCCATCCCTCATTGGGCAAAGAGCCATGGACTAGTGAGAGGGGTTAAGTCCCTTTTTGGATATGAATTAAGGGGAGAAGAGCTGACACTTGGTGCACTTGCGGACGTACACTTGGGCATCTTTTTGCATGTTGGGCCACCAATATCCCTGAGTCAGGGCTCGGTGTATTAGTGATCTTCTCTTAGAGTGTAATCCGCACATGCCTTCATGGATCTCAAAGAGTACGTCTTGACTAAGCTTAGGTGAACGTACAATAAGTAGGGTCCCAGGTATGATCTTTTGTACAAGTCTCCGGTGGGGGAGATCCGGAACCGTGCTGCCTTCACTTGAATTTTTTATGCTTCCCTTTTATCGTTTGGCAACTTGTCGTGTCTTATGAAACGTACAATTGGGTCTATCCATATTAGCTCTAGTTCGGTGTTGATCAAAATAGACTTCTGTGGCACCTCGAGACTCAAAGCCGAGATTAGTTCGACTGCAATGGTCCGATCTATTTCGCCCTAAAAA
>VIGQ01000171.1:57500-60000 GCA_009663005.1 Actinidia chinensis
TCTCCAAATAATACAGGCAACCACATTCAAAACCCTCGGCCAATCTTCTCCCTCGTCTTGACATCCTGAAACACACAATGGATAGGAAGAAAGGTGACTGAGCAATCAAAACACTTGATATTTTACTATGAGATTGAATGGAAATTTAGGAACATATAAAACAAAATTTAATGAAAAGGATGGAGGTAGAACCATGGGCTAGGTTAACACAAGAGAAGTGACCGCTAGCGTAAGAGTTGAGAAAAAACTCCAGGGGTTGCAGTCAATGAGTACAAGGAGAGGAGGAAAATTGTGTGAAACAAGAGATGAGCACTTAGTGATGCAGTAACCATCAATGGTTGACTCGCATTGATATCATCAATGTGAGAAGGTTCATTCAGTTAGGCCTAAAGACGGTTGATTTTGCTTGAGAAGGTGGGGGAGGGGAGTAGGCGGTGGTGGTGGAACGATATCCAAAGATCTCTTTCACTATGGGGTTTAAAGGTTTATTGGTTGCGGTACTAAGTTGCAGGAGATATCTAGGGGCATAGAGGCCAGTGGTTTGGGGGGCGGAAGTTTGTGGGGAGGAAGAAGGTGCTAGAGTGTTGGAGTGATAGTCAATTTTCTGCAAAAGAGGTAGATAATATGCATTCCAGAGGCTGATGCTGGTGAGGGTGGGCAAGAGTTGCATCTAGTTCTTGGAATTTATCGAAGCAGTAGAGGAAGATGGGCTGTAATCTTGCTGGTAATTGCATGTGTATCAAAATCAGGAGGGCAGCTACGAACCAAAAAGCGCTGAAACCAAAACCAGTCCTTGATAGAAATAATTTGCTCAATCTAAAATAACATAATATATTCCTTAGAGCAGGGAAATAGGCAATGGTGGGGGGGCATAATGGAGGTAGTAGGAGGGTCAATGGTAGGCTCAGGGATAGGCTCCAAAAACAGATGTTAGGAATAACAAAAATACCTTTAAAAGCCAACAAAATTCTCAATATTAAAAGTTAGAGCTTATACCAGAGTCTGCGAGAAGGTCAATAACTAGCATTAGGTCACAATTCGTTCAAAACTTTAAACAGTCCAGCACTACGGGCCACACAATTTTTTTGCATTACCTCGAAGGATACACTCAGGGCAAATACGAACCATGACATAATCTCCTACTTGGGAACTCTGAATGATGTTGACGTGGTCAGCCTTGAATTTTATGTAAAAATATTATCATTAAGACTTTTTTGATCTCATATGCAATTCTCGGATGTGTCGAGCCAAAAGGACTTGGCTGACTTGACACTCTAGTGTGTGGTGGACATAGGCAAAAAAATCTATCGGTTTTAAGGGTTTAAAACCTGTGAACAACTTTCAAAAGGGCTCAGACCAAGAGGACTATTGAAAGGCTATTATAAGCAAACTGCGGCAATAGGAATAATAAAATCCCAATTCTATTGATATCACCAACTAAGCCACCGAAGGAGATTCCCAAGAATTCGATTGAGACCTCAGTTGGCCGTCAATTGCGGAGGTAGGCTAGAGAAATTTGGCTGTTTGGTCCGACCATGTGCCCAAAGGGTTTTCCAAAAGTAACAATGACAACAAAATCCACTACAAATCCAATAAACTTGAACCCATCTTGACGATTTCATTAACGGAAAGTTTTGCTTGAAAACAGGGAAAGAGGAAATTAAGGAGGAGAGAAAGGAAAGGAACAAGCCAAAACCCTTCTACCCCTAAAACCAAAAAAAAATAAAAAACCCTAGAAAACAACTGCTCTCGTCTTACCATTACAAAAAAATAACTAACAAACATAAAAAAAAAACCACATCACTCATTACCTACAAAGGGAAAAAAAAAAAACTAACATAAAAAACCAAAAAAACGTTAAAAAAAACATCCAATCTTAATATCAAAATAAAAACAGGAAAACGGAAAAATCTACTCTTTCTCCTACAAAAAATAATAAAGACAAATAAAAATATTAAAAAACGAAAAAAAAACAGAAAAAAGACTTCCCGAAGTCTACATTTCAAAACATACCATTAATAGTTTCCAAAAAAAAACAAAAGTAAAAACAAATACAATATAAAAAAAGCGCTCGGCTACTCCTCCCTTCTACTTCAAAAAAAACAAAAAAACGGAAAATATTAACTAACAAAAAGCTATCCCTACCTCCTTTTCAAAGTCAATTTCTCACCTCCAATTCACAACTAAAAAAATGAAAAAATAAAAATAAAAAATTAAAAACAAAAAAAAAAAAAAAAAACAAAAAAAAAAAAAAAAAAAAAAAAAAAAAAAAGGTGGCCATTTTAGAAAAAACGTTTCCCAACGACAAAAATAGAATCGTGCCTTCAGAAATATAAGAGGAAGGACCCAGCACAAAATCCATGTCAACTTCTTGCCAAGGACAAACTTGGCCACAGGAAGTGGTGTATAAAGGCCAGTGTTTTGTTGCGATGTTTGCCACTGACATGTGCGACATTGAGAAAAATTTTGGCCAATCTCGTTGAGGGTAGGCCGATAAAAT
>VIGQ01000171.1:80000-90000 GCA_009663005.1 Actinidia chinensis
AATTCAAGATTGGGTGAGCTTTGTTGCATCATGTGCCAATAATTATTTCCTCATACATTTTTTGGGGTGTGAAACCAGAGCACGAATAAAATGGGGAAAAACTTATATTGGTTTTGATCTTGCTTCTTGGATTTTGCTTGCCCCCCCTTTTTTGCTTTCAAAGTTTCCTCCGATGATGGGTTAAGTGAGAATTGGTCTTAAGAATGCGAAATTGGACCTTAACATATAAAAATGCAAGAGCAGAGGTTTTTATTCCAACAGCGCTAAAAGAGATGCTGTTTATTTACAACAGCAAAGAAGATGTTGTATACTTGAGAAATTATTGGACCCCAATTTTACGGAGAGTTGGCACTGGCATCCGTTTCACCTCCACAGCACTTTTTTGTTGTTTTTGATACAGCAGTTTCCAACCTTTGGGTGCATCTCAAAATGCCTCTTTGCTGTAATTTCTACATTACCATAAGTGCTATAACTTTAACATTGTCTTTAGTATATGAATCCAATTGTAATGTATTGGACGCTCCACAGATTTGCTTGCTACTTGCAGTCCAATTACTCTGGCAAGGCTATCTAGTAAGATATACCAAAATGGTATCATTACTCTCAAACACCTTAATCTCAATTTCATGGTCATACGTTTTCTGTATAACATTATAAAGCTTCTTGGAAATTCTGACGAACCTTAATCAGTTTCTTTCTTCGGTTTATGTCATCCTTTGGAACCACTTGCAAAATCCAGCTAGCCCTCTCACTCGCTCGCCTCCTCCTCGGGAATATTCAACTGACACATACGGCTTCTTTAACAAGCTAACGTTAGAGTGGGTGATTCCGTCATCGTGTGTACTTCGTCTCATGTACTTTTAGTGTCTCCCTTAGTTTCTCAAAACAGTGTGTGCTTTACTTGTGTTGCATTTCAGGTTATAACATGATCATGATGTGGTACTAGAAATAAATCACAACATTTCCAATTATTCATGTGTTTCCCGAGGCTCAAAGGAAGGACTATTTATTTTCATGCTTGCAGACAATTCGATGGTATACTTGGACTTGGGTTTCAGACACTTCTTGTGGGGGAAGTCAATCCATTGGGTATGTTCTTTATTACATACTGACTGTTAATTTGCTACTTAATGAGCCAAGAAAGAGAAATGAATTTTTTCTGGTTTCCGTCCCTATCATCTGTGTAATGTATTGCCCGAAACATGACTGGTCGGAGTGGGTTCAGGTATGGTTATGTTCCCACAAGGTCTGTAAGCCAGCAGTCTTCTCTTTCTTCCTGGCTGAATCGAGATACAAAATCAAAGGTGGGAGGTGAGTGTCTTTGGTGGTGTGGTTGACTGAGGCATTGTTAAAACGGGGCGAACAACACCTTTGGCCCAATCACTCCAAATGGTTAGTCTGGCAGGTACATGAACCTTAAATTTAATCTATATATTTTGAGTTATCTAGTTTATTCATCTGGTAACCCAAAAGAGTTAGATTTATTAATTATTAATCATAACTGTTTCCAGATTGACGTAGGAGGATGTTTTTTTCTTGGAAAGCGATTCAACAGTTGGAGGCCATTTATCATTTAATATGATCCATGCCATGCTTTACCTCATTATTCCTCTTGCTTTAAATTTGAAGAGGTTTTTTTTTATTTGTGTTTTTATACAATAAGACAGAATTTGAAGACTCTTTGTAAACATTATAGCCTTTGCCACTCTCTTTCTTCCTGGTTTTCTCGGCATGTTCTTCCTGGTTCTTGCACACACATCTAATAGGAATGCAATTTTGAACCCATCCCCTGAACTCACTACCCCACCCACTATAATTACTAACCAACCCTACCCTTTATTAAAGAACAATGAGCTGTTTCAACACGTAATTTTCATTACCATTTCAATGTTTAGAGTTACTCATGACTAACAATAATTCTTACTAACACGTTGTAATGTTTAAAAAAATATTTTTACAGGTCTACTTTGCAACCCAATGCTGTACTGCCATTTTGGATACCGGTTCATCTTTATTGTGCGGGTTTCCAACTGTATGTCTTTACCACCTTGACATGGAATCAACTTGATAATTTGTTTGTCGTACTTGTCTCTTTTCACTTTCCTTTCTTCTCCCTTCTTGTACTATATCTTTAGTTGCTATATTTCAGGCTATTATAACTAGAATCAACCATGCCATTGTGTGCGACGGGGTTGTAAGCTTGGTGTAAAACGTTGTTTCTCAAGTATGGAGATCGATATGGGAACGTTTAATATCAGGTGTTTAGTTTCTTTCCTTAATTTTTTTCTTTCTTTTTAAACGCGTCTTGATATTCTTAATTTTAAATTTTGGAGTGGGTAGAGAGTTATTTCCCCTTATATTTTTACTTCTTTGGTTCCAAGTTACAACCAACCCGAAAAGTTTGTATGGGCATTGGACTATGGTCGTATAAGGGATCTCTAATACAGGGTGAAAATCTGTTTTTCTTCTTCTTTCTTCTTCTTCCTTCTTCTTCTTCTTCTTCTTCTTTTATGGTGTCGTATTATATTTTTTGGGGAATACATATTCTCATCAGAGTCCAGAACACAAACCAAAAATATGAATCCATTTCATTGTGCTATTGAACTATGGTAGAAATGGAAAAAACCCAATGGACTTACAGTTGATAAGAGTGCCCTTTGTACTTTCTTGGAGATGGATGTTTACTGGGTCCAAGCGGACTGAAAAAACAAAGAGCAAAGAAGGAGTATTCAAATATTCCACGAGGGAGAGACATATAATACATGTTTTTTGGGTATTCATTTCGGAGAATGTCATTCACTTTGTTTTTAGCCCATATATAATCTCATCACTATTAATCGGGAGTCCACTCGACATAGTTCTATTGTCCCTCTTTTGAAGCTGTGCTAGAGGCTCCCAAATCCGATAAAAAATCAATTGTTGACTGTGATACATCGCTACCATGCCAGATGTGGTTCTTTCACCATTGCGATAAATCCTTCCTCCTCTCTCCAGAACAGGTAATTCTTCTTTCTTTTATACTGGTTCTTCCCCTAAACTTGTTCTTTGGGAACTAATAGTTGTCATAGCACAAAAGTTTCGAGAGAAAGGCAATGATAACACTACCTTGTGTTTTGCAATGATTGAAATTATAATGGGTCGGATTAGAGTTTTGAGACTACTGAGACTAGAATAGCATTTTCAACATTTTCTTACTATTATTTTCTATATTTTTTTTGATGGATTTTTTGTTTTCTGTACCCTAACTGGTACTATTGTATGCATGTATTGTTACCCACTGTACTTTTTTAGTATTCCCGCTAGCAAGCTAGTACACGTTTTTTTGGTGGCTTAGGTAGTTTAATATTTCTATGCCGGGTAGGAATATGAAAGAAGATATGAGATTGTATATAATTTTCGTTGAATTGATTGCGGATTACGTTTTTTCATAAATACTGATGCGGTTTACATTTTTTCAGTATATAATTTTCGTTTGAATCTGATTGCTGTTTATGTTTTTTTCATATACTGTCAAAATTGAAGGAAACGATTCTACTGTCTGTCTGAGCGGGTCATTGGTTTGATGTACCCCCCCCAAAAGGCCTCTCTGTACATCATCGTCTTTTTCTTTTCTTTTTTTCTTTTTGTTCCACAACAATACTGTTTTCATTACGTTTATTTACAAGGTTGAAGTATCATCTCCTATGAGCGCATGCCCTGTGCATGGATGGCCATCATCTGTAGTCTCTTGAAATTTTTTAACAATTTCAATTTTTCCACAAATGACAACGAGTGTGTTTTGCATTTTTTTACAGGGTTCTTGGAGTTTATTCCCGAGCATCCACACTATATTTGAACTTAGGTAACCTCCAAGTGGATTTGCAGAAAGCGCTAGGCCCGTTTATTTGCCGGACGGATAGGAGTCTCCGGACTAGATGGACTGAACTTCGTTGTCGCTACTTGGCCCCCGGATATATCGTGTATGCCGTTTGGTTTTGCTCCGGACAAACTCTGGATAGTGGTAGTTCAGTCTTGTCGCATTTGCGTTTGCTAATCATCGAACTGACAAATGAAGGAAATGAAAACATACCCCTTCAATTTATTTTTGATAAACAAGTTTTCTTTTTATAAAATTACCGTTTTTCTTGGAAAAAATATTTTTTTAAATTGTAAATTTTTTTTTTAATTTTTTGAAAATAATGTATAAAAATTATTTATTTTGAAAAAAAATAATATTTTTTTAAAAAATACCTTAATTTTTCTATAAAAGAAAAATGTTATATTTTTTCAAAATTGTTTTGTTAATATTTTTTTTTGATTAATATTTTTAAAAATAATATTTTTTTTAGAAAATGGTTAATTTTTTTTAAAAAAAACTTGTTTATCCAAAAAAAAATGATGAAAAATTAATTTAATAAAAAAATAAAAAAAATACACAAAATAAAAAAAACAAAAAAAAACGAAAGATGAGAAGGGCGAGGAGAAGGGACGATAGGGGAATTATTCAATTTGTAAGTGCAATTAGTAATTTTCTATTAGTCCGCTTAGGCTTCAGTCCGGGACAGTTGTCCCACCCCCACCTCTTGGACAGCAACATTCTCATATTACCGGACCTTTATCCGGTCGGACTAATATTCCGAAGTCCATCTTTTGCAAACAAACGCCGGACTGGACTGGACTCGTTGTCCAGTCCGGCCTAATCCCACCAAACAAACATGGCCTTAGTACTTCTAATTGTGAGATTTTGCAGAGTACTTGCAACACCTTCAAGTTCCTCTGTTCTGTCGTGTCTTGTGATGCAATTGTGCTATTTTGGTGAAACATTGTTAAAGTATGTAACTGGTATATGCATTCAGTCATGCGATCATATGATTCCTGTACTGGCATTTACTCTTGTTTTAATTTCTTTTTTTTTGGGAATTGTGCTGGTTGGTCTTGTGTAAAGCTTACTATTTTGACCAAAACAGATGGATTTGGCACAAATAATTTAGTCTATCTTTACAGCTGCTCGGACCATGATGACTTCCGATGATATTGGCACCTACTTGGCTACTTCGGTCTCATTTGAGTGTTGGTCATAATAGGCGTTGTATTCGCTATATCAGATAAGTCATGGCGTAACTTAAATAGCTTGATATTTATCCATAATACAATAATCCTATAATGAACTTTTTGAAATTAAAGTCTCAATTACATACTCACCTTGTTTGTGCTCTGATCTCTGCTCTGTACTTCGACAAACATCCATACCTTGTTGTACAAGAAGTACGTAGTTTTGGAGCTTGCCTGGGGATTTTGTTAGGCCAAACTTTTCTGCATCCTGTGATAACTGTTTTGTACATAATCTCGAGTTTATTGTTGTCAACAATTGCCATATCCACAATTTTTGCGTACTCTTGAAGCTTTTCAGCGCCATCTTTGGGCATGCCCTGGCACAGGCATGTTGGATAGTAGATCACCCTTGCTTATGATATCACATATTTTGGTTTCTCAAGCTTTAAGGCTCCACCTTAATAGAGTCGTACTTCCCACGCCTGCCCAACATTCCTTGCCTAATTATTTTTCGCTAGCGATAACGATGACTACAACATGCAGTTCATTGGTTCGATGCTTTTGAGCAAACACAAGATTATATTATATTCAAATACAAAGTGAACTGCAAACTCGTGCAAAACTGTTTGTTTTGGACAAAAAGAATACACCTCTATTCTCCCGTTTCCACTGTGGCTCGGCTGCCATACTACAGAATTTTGGCAGGAGCTACATTTTATACAAAGGAAGGTCAAGGTGTGTGTTTTTAAGGAGTGAAAGGCATTGGAATAGTTGGTTGAACCTTACGTTCTTTCCATTCCTAGTGAAATAGAAACCGACTGAAATCTTAAATAACTTCTTTCAAAAGGGATCTTTTAGAAAAAGCAAATCATTTTAATGCTTTGACTTTAAAGTGGCCAGCATTTGGGACAATTTTTTTTTTTCAAATAAAGATGAACAACACGTTGGGATGGAGTACCTTCGGGGAGGAAGTGCACAATATTGCATTCCTACTAAAGTGGGGAATTAACAATGGGTACGAAGACTGAAAACAATGAAATGTTGTTGTTCACCCGTCGAAGGACGTTCGTTGTGAATTGCTTGTGAGTTATTGGTATAGGACCTGGAAAACTTGAAGGGATGGCCTGTAGCGCTTTGGCTAAGAGGGTCTTAAATACATTTAATGAGATGTCACCCTTGACTTGTCATCAGGTGAGTGAGTTTGGGCATTTTGACTTGCTTTAAAGAATTTTTGACATTGAGGTGTAATTAAGAGTCGTAATTCGTCTGTTAAACAAAATTAATAGGAACCAAACAAAATTTATTATACTAATATATGCAGGTTGGAGCGGTAGGGAAATAGGAGGGCGGGACCTGGATGTTTCTGCCAACGTTAAGGGGTTGCTTCGGCCTTGACAAGGTCGCCAAGCTCGGCACGTCTGAGGTGTTGATTCTTAGGTGAATCCCGCCCCCTCTGCAGCCGCGATGCCAAGTGGGCTCCTATGCTCGCTATTGACTCTGCTATTAGAGCCGATACCCCTCCGTGTAACACCTTGATGGCTGCCATACCATACCCAATGACACCTTCCTATACTTTCTTAATCATCGCTATACGACTCCAGTCCATTATTAGAGAGTTTCCGGGGGGACACACCTACGTACAGAATAGCCCAGCCATAAGGAGGAGAACTATTTAAGTAATTAAAAAATTTCCAATTTCTAACCTGATGGATCTAATAAAAAGAACAACAAACCTGAAACACTTGTGGTGACATAAGGCGGCCGGTGATCTTGTCGGTGCCAGTCCTTCAATCTCAAAGCCAATAAGCAGGAGGGAGAATCGCAGAAGCTCCGTCTTGGATGAGGACGAGGGCGGTGGCGGCGGCGTAACTCCATGGATCTTTGTCAAAAATGAGTCAACGACAAGACTCCACTCCGCGGCGGACATAATTGTGAGATAAGATGAGATTGTTGATATTTCAATTATGTATTTTTGTATTTTGTTTGGAATTTTTTGACATTCGTGCTGTGGATAGGTTGGGTGGGTTCGGTTCGTAGTGGGAGAGGGAGTGAAGAGGAGGTTGGTCGCTTTCCTTCCTTCTTCTTTTCTTCGTCTTTCTCTCTCTCTTGTCTTGCTCAACTTGTAATTTTGGATCCAGAGGGTAGAATCTTCCGTGCTCCGTGTACCAACTCACTTTACAAGCCCCCTCCCACCTTTAAAAAAAATCATCTCACTTTTCACTTGTAAATAGATTCTCATTCCAATCCATTTTCCCCAATCCTCCTTCCTCTTTCTCTAAGCACCACTCTCCAACAAATACCACCCACAGCCACGGACAGCGCACTACCCATGCCACCACAGATTTGAACCGTTGTTTACCACCTCAATCTCTTTTTTTCCGCCTCCTCTTCTCCTCACACCTACACAACCAAGCACCACCCCCAGATTCACCCATACTGGCACCCCCACCCCCACAAACACTGCAACCTCTACGTGACCACAACCCCTCATTGATTCACTAAATTATAAACGCTTCATACATATAAATGTTTATAGTACAGAATGCCTTCTACAACTTGTTTTCTTTTACCTGTTATAGTTTTTTTTTTTAGAAAAGACTATCGTCAGGGGTTTCTCTTCGCTGTATCTTGCTAAGAGTTGGGGAGGGAGGGGCATAAATGGTGTGGAAAAAAAGAACAATCAAACAAAGTCATATAGGATACGTAGTATCTAATCTATTATTATAACTATAATAAATTTTACTATGTAGATATGACAATTGTTAATTTTTTAAATGAGTTAATTACATGTAGCATAATGGAGTTCCCCATCCCTTATGTAACTATATTTTTAATTGGTAATGATATACCATCATCATCACATAGGATTACTTTGTATCAGTAATTAGTGAGATCCCCCAAACAATTGGAAAATATATAACTGGGGTAACAATTGGTTTTATTAGAATTTCAGCGTGTTTTGGAGGGCGCCACATGTGGGCGGCCGGTGGGGGCAGGGCCGGCTTCAGGTGAGCCCAGCCCCGCCATGGCTTGGGCAACCCCCCTGGGTAGGGGCAAACCACTCAGTCCATTTTTTTTTGTTAATATTTGGGTTTTTTATTATTTCACATTAAAATTATAAGGATCAAATTAAATTCTGGGTTAAACTACAAGGACCATTGGTGTAATTTACCTATTGGCTGTCTGTCACGTTTCAATTTCACTCACACAGTGCAGCCTTTCAACCCAGTACCCCTCACCGCCACACTTCAACACACATACACAGTACACACTCAGCCTTCTTTAATCTCTCTCGTCTCTCGCCTCACCGTCTTTCTCTCTTCCCTCCATAGTCATCGACCGTCGGTCCACTGTCACTGGACTCACCGAAACCTGCGTCAAGCAGAGGCCGCACAGTCGCACACGCCCAAAGAAGACCAAAGACAGAAGAAACTGAGGTTTGTTGCATCTGGTAATTTATTGTGAAATTTGTGATTGCCTTGGGCCTTGACCAATTTTGATCCGATTATTTAATTATGTTATTACTTGTTATTTTGTGTTGGTGACTGATGTTCACTGATACGGTGATACCTATCGGTTTTGAACGGAGTTGTATTTAATTATTTAGTATTTTGAACTTATCCGCTATTATTCACTGATAGCAAAAAAGAAACAAGAAACGGATTTGGAACACTTATCAACGTGAGTCTGTGACTTTGCTAGCTTAGACTACCAAATAATCTAGTATTTAATGTGTTTTTTTAGATATACATTTATACATCAAGTATTTTTAAGTCTTTGAAAATGAGTTTCTAGAAATGATCTCTATTGAAAATGAGTTGCTAGATAAGTTAAAATACGATTCTTAATTGAAGAATTTGCTTCAAAAAATGTAAAAAGGAGTTATTTTTTTTGAATCGGATCGTGTTAATCATAAAGTACCATAACCGATTAACGGGATTATATCTTTTTTATTATTTTTTGATGTAATCAAGTTAAAAGTGAATGTAACCTTCTTTTAATTTTCTATTAGAACTTGTAAGTTTTTTTGAATGCAATTCATATTCCAAGGCAACGATTTTTGACCGGACTAGACAACCCAAATATAGGGCCGGCCTGGATTGGATTGTATGTTTAAGATCCAATTATGTAACAATGAGTGGATGCTGGGTACTGGAGCAGGCAGAGGCATTCGAGGAGCGACTAGTACTGGACGTCTGCAATTGGCATGGGGAAGTGATGGCTTGTTGGTTATGAGGATGTTTCGGTGATGTGGTCCATCTTGGACATTAGTCCACCCCTGCGCCCCAACGGCCGCCCTCACTTCTTAATTAACACGACTTTGCCCGGCCGCCACATCAGCATTACGTACGTGGGTTTGTGGTAAAATGTTTTTTTGGTATGTTTTTATAGGTGAATCCCGTGAAGTTCAATCAGGAATCAGAGAGATTATTTATTTCATGTATTGTTCTCATTTGCCACTAATTTATACGATTCCATTTGCCACTTTTTTCCCTTCCATCTCCATGCAGTGGACTACTTTGTCATTTTTTGCCCCTCTTCCTCTTCCTCTTCATGTAATCGGATCTCAATCTGTGTTAAGTTCAAACTCCCTACCATGTTATTGTATCCTATCCATTAAACTCTCACGACTGATTGCAAGCTCGGGTTGGATTGTTGGTCCCACAAATCTGCTCTGCCAATTTTTGATAAGGAGTATTGCCTAATAAGTAGGTAGCCATTTTGGTCATTCTTGCCAAATTTTTGCAGTGACATCTGTTTGCTGACCAGGACGACGCTCTTCGTCTTCGATAGGTAATTTTCAGAATGGTTTATGTAACTTCTCAATGTTACAAGTTATTTATGCTTCTATATATTTCTAAAGTTAGCTAATTACAAACGCTTGACCATTTAAAGGGGCTGTTGTGGGGAAAGCGCAAGTGCAGAAAGTAAAAATAGACTTCACAAGAACTCACCGTGGGGCCTTCGA
>VIGQ01000053.1:40000-42500 GCA_009663005.1 Actinidia chinensis
AAACAAGAATAAAAAAGTAAAAAAATCAAATTTTTCTAGCTTTTTTGCTTATAAGCGTAAAAAAAAGCCCCTCTTCCCCTCTTTATCTAAAGTAAGACTCCGTTTGAGATAAGTAAAAAAAATTAAAAAATTAAGAAAAAATGAGACAAAAAAATCACTCTAAAAAACTCTTATTCATATAAACTTACCCCAAAAAAATCAAACATTTTTAGCAAAAGAAACCTAACCCAAATTGGGCCTAAGTTAGATCCTACCAAGTAAACATTGTTGTCTGCATTATATTTGTTGAATAAAATGTAAACTAGAGAGATACTCTACGATAAATTACGATTGCTTATATTAATGTTCGACTACAAAAAATTCAAATAAAAAATTGATCAGAACACTAGATAGATTTATTTTAGGCAGAAATTTATAACTCAAGTAAATATTAGTGTTTTGTGTTTAGTATATAATTTGATAATTCCTAATTTAGATTTCAAATGTATGTCATTGTAATAAACTCATTATTTGAGTGATCAATTGATAATTGATAATTTAGATTTAAAATGTATATCATTGTGATAAATTTATCACTTGAGTTATGATTGCATAATTTCTAAATTAAATCTGAAATGTATATTGTTATCATAATTTTTTTCACATTTGAACTTTATTTAATCAAACATTATTGTAAGCAGTCCTAATATTTACATCACCAATGAATTTATCACTATTAAATTTTTAAATGCTATTCAAAGAAAGATCCACGACATAAAGTACAAAACAATTAATAATTATATGACTAATAAATTTGATGGCTATTGATATTCTGATGAAGAAAAAAATTCATCAAAATACTAATATTTATATGACTAATAAATTTATCATTGTTAATTTTATTGCAAAAAAAATCACTTTTTGATTTTTCTTAATTTCATATTCAATATAGATCTTGTTTGATAGATCTTATTGAGAAAGTTCTAAAAATATAATTTTTATTAAAAATAATTGTGTACAACAAAATATATGCATTTAAAAATTTGTAATACAAAAATGCAAACGTCAGCACTCTGATTTGTTTGTGGATTGAAAACCGTGTTTTTTAGTATAGTTATATGGGCAATCCTTGAGGAGTGGTTTTATCAATTCCCCTCGTCATCTCAGATTCTCATTGCCAAATTGCCATTCGGCCTCGGCTAATCCTTGAGGACCGTAAGTCAATATTGTAAACTCAACATCAAAAAGGACCTCCTGATTAATTGTTTTATAACTTGCGACAATAAGAGCCTACTGGAATTTACCCTTAATTCTTTTCTTGTCAAACATTTCATCAAATATTGTTAAAAGATTTCGAGGTTATCACTTAGAGCTTATTTTATTAAATTTAGTTTATTCGTCTTTAATTTGGTGAAATATTATTTGTTTGGTTCAATTTTCAAAATCACATTTGAAGAATAGTTTTTAAAATTTTGTTTGGCTGATGATTTTCAAAACTTAATTTTGAAATTTTTTAAGAACGAATGCATTTTTAAAAGAATATTAACATATACTTTCAAATCCTCATAAGCTAAAATATGAAAAATAAAACATAGTGGTGGCCTCATTTGCACAACAATTCAAATCCGCAAATAATTTGTATTTGACAGAGAAAGAAAGAAAAAAATTCGACATTGGACTACAGAGATATTGGTCTACAGATATAATTACGTAAAGAAAACGCCACAACAAACTTTAGATTCTCTGTATATTGCCGTCTATTTTGGACATGATCTTGACTTGGAGACAATGGGGTATATACTGTAAGAAAAATTCTCCTACCACCTCCTGTGACAATTCCCCCCTCTTGTTCCCCCTTGTCACCCAGCGTTTTTACTCATATACCCCTCCCTCATAATTGTTTTTCCACCCTTCTCCCCCAAGCCAAATGAACCCCATCTTTTTTTTTTAAAGTTTTTTTTATTTTATTTTTAGTTTTGTCTCTGCGCTTTTTTTTCCAGTTTTGTTTTAATTTTTTTTTTGTTTTATTAGTTTTGTTTAATTTTTTTAGTTTTTAGTTTTTTTTCATTATTTTTTTTCTTTTTTTTTAATCAGCTTTTTTAATTTTTTTATCAAATTTATTTCTTTTTCTCTCTCTCTCATTTTTAATTTTTTTTCTTTAGTTTTGTGTATTTTTTTTTAGTTTTATTTTTTGTCATTAGTTTTGTTTCTTTTTTTTAATTAGTGTTTTTAATTTTTTATCAAATTTATTTCTTTTTCTCTCTTTCTCATTTTTAATTTTTTTCTTTAGTTTTGCGTATTTTTTTTTAGTTTTATTTTTTTTTCATTAGTATTTTTTAATCAGTTTTTTTAATTTTTTTATCAAATTTATTTCTTTCTCTCTCTCTCTCTTGATTTTTTTCCTTCAATTTTGTGTATTTTTTTTAGTTTTTTTTTTCATTAGTTTTTTTTAGTTTTTTAATCAACTTTTTTTATTTTTTTATCAAATTTATTTTCTCTCTCTTGTTTTTGATTTTTTTTC
>VIGQ01000053.1:87500-95000 GCA_009663005.1 Actinidia chinensis
CAACTGATTATAACATTTTTATAATATACACAGTGTGTACCATAGATTTTTTCAAGATAAAATGTGAAGTGATTCAAGCAAACAGACCAAAAATCATCAACCTTTTCAGATAATGCAGTTGGAGTATATTTTCTTCCCTTAGGTTGCCAGTTTGAAGCAACTGAATGCAAATTCCTGGTTTCTACCAAAGTTGGTGTGGTTTTAATGCAATGATTTAAAGTAATAATGATACAAACATCATCCAAACCTTTCTTATTAGCAACAAAAATATTGGGATTAAAATTCTTCAACTCCACAAACAGTTTATGAGCAAAACTTCTTTACTTAGTAGATTATTGAAATTCTTAAATCTTCTCCAAAATCATGTTCCCACTTTCTTTTCTCAAACAACTACAAAACATGTATTCAAGAACACCATATGGAAGTCTTAAAAACAAGTTATGGAATTAGTTGGGGGTCCTAAAAACCAAAGGTGGTTGCACAACTAATTAAACATGGTTATTACAAATTACACACCTAACAGTTGAATCACATTTATAATCCATCCCAATTAAGATGCATATGAGGCGATATTTGATAAAGATATTTCAATTTAATGGGATTAACGCTCCAATTCCAATTCCCTTGGATTACTAATCTCATGGAATTAGATTAGTAATATCAACCGTAGGGCCCATGGAATTCTTAATTCTCTATTTTTTAGAGAGCAACATTCCCAATGGACTATTAGTTCAGAGTTTAATTTTTGCACTAGGATATAGTTAAAGTAGATTCCATGTGAATAATAGTTCAATTTCACTCTTAAAATCTATTATCAAACGTAGCCTAAAAGTATACAATGATTGTAGTGCACTCCCAAATATTATTTCCATCACTCTTAACTACCCTCTTATTAGTCTTCCTAAGATGACCCACAACCATTGAACATTGGAGGGTGGGGTGGGGTGGGGGTTGGAGATTCATATATCTTGAAACTTTAGAGAGTGATGGAAGAGGAGAATGCATGACGAGAAAGGGTACAGGATCTTCCATCGTCAAAATCTTTGTTGCTTTGTCTTATTGAGCTTGTAACTGCATAAAATTTTCTTGAAATTTATGTTTGTCGAGATTGTCATCACCATCACGCGGCTCTTAAGTGCATTGGAATCGGGGGGACAATAAGTTCTGGGACAGAGGATCCTGGGCCATGAGAAAGCTGCATATCATTTTTTTCTATTTTGAAGTCTATTTTAACTTGTCTTGGACTGTATGTGGGTCAAAAACTTAGTAAGGATAAAGGAAATGGAAATAAAAAAAAAAATTGTCGATTTAACCGATTAGACCATTGGATCATCTATCTTTTTCATTTTCAATTATATTTCCTTTTTCCTCACTAAATCCTTGATCCAGCCTTAATATCGCATGTCAACAAGCAATATCAGTGTTAACTTTTCTTATTGTGCTTATAAAATCATATTCCTTTCTGTGTACTGTCTTCTTTGGGATTTTTTGTCTTTTAGGTCTTCTGTACTTTTTTTCTTTTCTCATGGTCACCCATTCCACAAGTCACCCATGCAATATATCTGTTGATGTATATTTGTTGTATATGTACTAAGGGTAGTTTAGTTTTTTTGCCTATTTATTCTCCCCTTCTCCCTCTTTGTAAACTACACTCTAATATACAAGATTACTCTCTCTTTCTTTCTCTCTCTCTCTCTCTATATATATATATATATACACACACACACACATACATGTATATATCTTCATCACTCTAACATGGTATCAGAGCCATGGTTTTCTACCTCTCCTCTTCGATTCTCGTTATTCTACATCTGATTTCTTTGATTTTCATCATTTGCGTAAATTGAAACTCTGCGCTCATTCTCTGCCAACAGAAACTCTGCTTTGATCTGAATTTTGAATACACCATTGTGTTCCTCACAAAATTTTGAGTTCAACCAAGTCAAGAACACCACCAGAATCAGCCTCACGCGCGCCCACGAGCCACTTGAGCCTAGGCGCGTCAGATATACTCTCATAGGATCCTCCACGCACCCAAGGCGAGTCCAACAACTATCACGCGCCCCCACGCGCAAGCCTTCATGCGCAACTAACACATTACCTGACATCCCGCTAGCTATCACGCAGTACTGCCACGTCATCTGCCATGTCAGCACCCTATACCATGTCAGTTTCTTTGCCACGTCAGCACTCTCAACCACGTCAGTTGCCACATCAGCAGCGCGTGCCCTTTTCATCTTCTGGCTTCTAGGTTCCTATCCTTAACTAATTTGGGCCTTCTGATTCTATTTTTGGACTCAGTTTTTGCTATTTCTTCCTCGTTACTGCTATATATGTTATTTTTGCACCATTTTTCTATTATTTTTCTATATCGTTACTGCTATATCTGTTATTTTTTCTAAGGCTCCCAGACCTATTGTTATCACTCTGTAAGGTCCCAATTATATACCATGGTCTCAGGCTATGTCCAGTTTTCTCAAGGGAAGGAAACTTTGGCGTTATGTCACTGGAGATATTGAGGCACCGATTTAGGGTGTTACTGAGATATATATTGAGTACATTGTTCTGTTTGAAGAGTGGGATAATAAGAATCATCAGATTTTTATATGGATTTGTAATACTTCTATTCCCTCTATTAGCCTACAATTTGAAAGTTTTGATACAGCTCATGCCATCTGGGATTTTTGGCCACTAGATATACTACTGCTGATCTAGCTTATCAGTATCAGCTTCTGACCTCTCTATGTCGATAGAGACAGGAACCTGGACAGTTTATTGGTACTTTCTTGCTTTAGATTTATTCTATATGGGACCAACTGGCTCCATCCGAGCATACGTGGGTCAGTACTATTGATGCTGCTTTGTTTGCCACCTATCGAGATCAGTAACGTCTAATTCTATTTCTCATGGGTCTCTGATACATATGAGCCAGTTCAACCCTCTCTCTTTCATCGCATTCCTCTTCCTACATTAGAGCAGGCTATCTTTAAGCTTTTATCTAAGGAGACTCGTCTTGGCCTGATTTCGACTTCCCATGTAGACACTACTCTTGATGCTCTAGTTCTAGAGGTCATGGCTCATCTGGTGTTTCTCGAGACTTTTCAACCTCTAGTGCTCGTTCCTCTAGTCTAGCCTCTCGGCATAATGAGTGCACCTTCTATCATGCCACTGATCATTGGTTGCTTACCTGTCCTGTTTAGGTTTTCCAGCATTATTGCCAGCGAGGTACTGGTCATTATAAGTCCAATTGTCCCAACAACCCTACCTGTCGAGATACTCGTCCTCAATCCACTGCTGCTACTATTAAGGTTTCCTCTACTCTTTCGCCTCTCCTATGTTGATCGATGTTAGTGATCTTCCTGCACTTGTTCAGTAAATTCTGTCAGCTTTCGGTAATCCCTCTACTGCCTTGTCTTCCTCTTCAGGTATATCTTCATGGTACTTTGTCTCTAGGTGTAGTAATCATATGACCTATAATTTATCTATCTTCTCCTCTAAATCCTCTAAGTCTTCATTTCCTATTATCTATACTACTAATGGATCTTCTATGACTGTTGATCATGTTGGGCATGTCTCCACTTCTGCTCTATCCTTTCCCCATACTTGCTATATTCATAAACTTACACTTAATCTTGTTTCTGTTGGGCATGTCTCCACTTCTGCTTTATCCTTTCCCCATTCGCTAACGGGTCAAACTCTTGAGATATGCGGTAGACATGGTCGACTATTCCAGCTTGTATATCTTCCACTTTCTGTTCTTACTGCTGCCACCACTTCTGTTTCTTCTTCATCACCATTTTTTGGGTTTTGGCACTCCTATTTAGGTCATGTGTCGTTAGGTCGGTTATGCCTTCTTGTATCTAAAGGTATCTTAGGTCCTGCTCTTAATGAACACTTGATTGTCAATTTTGTCAGCTTGTCAAACAACCTGTTTTATCTTTTAATAAAAGTACTTCTGTTTCTTCTACTCCTTTTAAATTAGTTCATTCTGATATTTGAGGGCTTTCTCCCACTTCTACTGTGGAAGATTCCCAATATTTTGTTATATTTGTAAATGATTTCTCTAAATATTTCTGGATTTACCTTTTAAACAATCGATCCCAATTACAACAAACCTACTATGATTTTGCTTGCATGATCAAAATCCAGTTTTCTCGAGATATCAAGGTCTTTCGCTCAAACAATGCTCAAGAATACTATGATACTTCATTTCTTGCCTTTCTACGAGCACAAGGCACTCTTCTCCACCATTTTTGCCCTGGTACCTCTCAACAAAATAGGTGAGCAGAACGTAAACATCGTCATTTACTTGATACTACTCATGCCCTGCTAATTTCATCTGCCTGTCCTAAGAGGTTTTAGGGGAAAGCTGCTCTCACCGCTACACCTCTTCTTGGTAGCCTCACTCCATACGAGCATCTATATGATACTCCTCTCGATTACCATTCCCTTCGTGTCTTTGGTTGTGCCTCTTTTGTCTTGTTATAGTCCCATGAGCGAACTAAACTAGAGCCTAGGTCTCGTTTATACTGCTTCTTAGGGTATGAGATTGAGCATAAAGGCCATCGTTGTTGGGATCCTTTGTCTCGACATCTTCGAGTCTCTCGTCACGTTGTCTTTTGGGAATATAAGATGTTTTTCCCTTTGTCTTCTTTTTAGTTGTCCTCTTCTTTCGCTCCCTCTTAGCTTATTGATCTTTACATTGAGCTATTTCCTGAGGATGTTGATGTTCCTGTTGACCTTCCTGATAATGCTCCCCATGCTATGCCACCAGCTACCGTCTATCCCGTGGAGTCCCCGTTTACTAATTTTGTACCTCAGGTTGCACCTCTTGTTCCTCTACCTAGTGATCTTCTTATTTGTCGTTCCACTGGATAAGGGAAGTTCCTTTTTATCTTTGAGACTATCATTGTTTTTCCACTGTCTTAGCCCATTATGAGGTTCGTTCCTATCGTGAGGCAAGTACTAACCCTCTTTGGCAGCAAGCTATGACTGAGAAACTACAAGCTCTTGATAACACTCACACTTGGGACGTTATTGATTTTCCTTCTAGCAAATTTACTATTGGGGGTCGCAGGGTTTATAAGATCAAGATTTAATCTGATGGTATTGTGGAGCGATACAAAGCATGTCTGGCTGCTAAGGGATTTACTCAAGAGTATGGTATTGACTATGACAAGACGTTTGCTCCTATTGCAAGGCTTACCTCTGTCAGGAGTCTTCTTGCTATTGCTGCTGTGTCAAATGGATGTTAAAAATGCTTATCTCAATGGTGATCTGACTAAGGAAGTCTGTATGCAGCTTCCTCCTGGTTCTTCATCCTTCGTCGTGCTCTCTATGGTCTTAAACAAGCCCCACGTGCCTGGTATACCAAGTTTAGTTCTACCATCTGTGATCTTGGCTTATCTGCTAGTGCCTATGACTCTACTCTCTTTAGTCAACAGTCTGCTCATGGCATTATTTTTCTTATTCTCTATGTGAATGATATGATTCTTACCAGAGATGATGCTTATGGTATCTTTGAGTTCAAGGACTTCCTTCATTGTCACTTTGAGATGAAAGACCTCGGTCCCTTGAGATCCTTTCTTGGTTTTGAGGTTTCATCTGGCTCTACTTGATATTCTCTTACTCAGGCCAAGTATGCCTCAGATATTCTTACTCGTGCTGGACTTTCAGATTGTAAGACTGCCTCTACTCCTCTAGAAGCTAATGTTTGCCTTACTTCTCTTGATGGTGAACTACTATCTCATGCTACCCTATATAGACAGCTTGTTGGCAGCCTTATTTATCTGATTGTTACTCGTCTTGACATTGCTCATGCTGTTCATCTTGTCAGCCAATTTATGTTTGCACTCCGCTCCACTCACTATGATGTTGTACTTTGCATCCTCCGTTATATCAAGGGCATCCTCTTTCATGGTCTACATTTCTCCAGTCAGTCATCTCTTCAGCTTCATGCTTACTCTGATGCCAATTGGGATGGGAATTCTACGGATCGACGTTCTACCACTAGCTTCTGCTTCTTTTTCGGACACTCTCTTATCTCTTACCGTAGTAAGAAGCAGACTCTTGTTGCTCGCTCTAGCACTGAGGATGAGTATCATGCTCTTGCTGACACTACATAGAAGCTCATCTGGCTTCGGTGGCTACTTCAGGACATGGGCGTCAGTCCTTCTGGGGCTAGTGTGCATTATTGTGACAATCGTAGTGCCATACGGATTACTCACAATGATATTTTTCATGATCATACTAAACATATTGAGATTGACTGCCATTTTATTCGACAGCATGTGGTTCGCAGTACAGTTCATATTCTTTCTGTTTCTTCTTCCGACAAGACAGCTGATATTTTTACCAAATCTTTTTTACCTGATCGTTTTGATGCTCTCGTCACCAACTCAAGTTGGTCTATGCAAAACCTCCTTGAATTTGAGGGGGAGTGTTGATGTATATTTGTTATATATGTACTAAGGGTAGTTTAGTCTTTTTGCCTTTACCATTTTGCCTATTTATTCTCCCCTTCCCCTCTCTAATATACAAGATTACAAGATTACTCTCTTTCACTCTCTCTCTCTCTTTATATACTATATATGCATATACACACACATATATATATATATATATATCTTCATCACTCTAGCAATTTCTACTTCTTTTTTATTGAAATGTCAACAGCATGCAATGCTAGATGTTCTAATTTCTTTTCAAATTGAGCAAGAAAACCCAAAACATTGATGCTTTTGCTTGTGTGTTGCTGTGCCTGTTTGTGTTTGTGTTTGTGTGAGATAGAGAGAACCGGAGAAATGTCACCGGACTATTCGTTGCTGCCAACTGCTTTTTGTGTTAGTGAAAACTTCTTAGTTTTGAGTTCTAGGTTTTTGCCTACATTCAGAATTTTATTGAGTTGCATAATCTTAATCAAAAAAAGAATTGATTTTTATGGGGCTGAAGAGAAAAATTTTGAGTTGAAATAGAATCACCCCAAATATAAGTACTAATATAGACTGGGCCAGCTCAAGCATGTATGATGCCTAAAGCAATAACTTCAAATAAGGCCTAAACACTATTTTGTTTAAAATATTTTTTTCTAGCCTTCGTAGATGTAAAATTACTAATTAAGTCTTTGCATTCCAATATTGCAAACAAGATACTATCATTTGGTAGTACAACTAACCTACTTAATTTTTCTTGTGACGTTAATTTTAAGAATTTTTTTATCAATTTTAATTTTGAAAAATTTATTTCTGCAGGAGTAATTGTACACAGGTATTGTCAAGAAGATTCAATAAGCAATGCATTCATTTGTCCTGATTTTTGAGTCTCGTGTCTTTTTAATTTTTTATTGTGTTCAATATTTTTGAGATTTACCTTTATTGATGAGCCATTTTAACTTCTTTTTTTAAATTATGGGTATCTTTAACTAGAAAATAATAAATAAAATTATTAACCTATATAGATAGACGTAATGAAAATTTTGGGACCTTCTCAAATTGAGGG
>VIGQ01000011.1:0-5000 GCA_009663005.1 Actinidia chinensis
AGGAGTTTTAGTATAATATTTTTTTTACAAATATAAGTTTTGCAAGGGTTTGTGCCACAGGTTGGACATAGTTGCTTCCAGTGGCGGAACCAGGATTATAACTCAGGGAGGCCAAAGTGTAAAAAAAAAAATTAATATATTTCAAGGGGGGCTAAAGTATAAAAAAAAAAATTACTCAAAGAAAATTTGTAATTTTTTCAAAGTCAGGGGGGGCCGCAGCCCCTGCTGGCCACCCCCTGCGTCCGCCCCTTGTTGCTTCGCTACTGCTTGCTTCGTCCTTCCTTTCCTCCGTCTTCAACAGCTAGGTTTTAGGTTTGGAAAGAGACAAATTCTAGAACAGCAATAGCAATTTAAAGAGAGCTCTTCAGTTGAATGGCGTAAAACCTGTTCAATCCTCTCTATTTTTGTCACATGTGAGGTGTCCCTCATTGGTAAGACTTAACCTCTAGTTTAAACTGTAGAGAGACTTGATTTAAACTCATTATTATAATAAATGATTAATCCATTCTTTGAACCTGTTGAGTAGGTATAGCCGAAACCACCGTAAAAATATTAGATATTAGTGTTTTGTGTGGTTGCTGATATTGTTTAAATATTTTCAACTCTATTATTCAGTTATTGTTGAATATTGTGTAGTAACATTTTTAACATATACTCTATTCACCATAAGGAGAAAAATTATCAATTTTTTTCCCCCACCTACCACTACATAATTCACGCAAACGCGAGATAGAGGCAAAGATAATAGGGATTTATCAGATAATAAAATTGTTTTACATTAATATTTATCAAAAATACAAAGATTATTGTCCACCTAGCATTTTTTAAAATTTTTTTTAGTTGTTTTAGTGTTTAATTTTTAGTAATTATTTTTTACGGGTCTAATCATATTTTATATTTTTTTGATTCTTCTGACAAGAGGAGTTATGAAATATAAAAATTAAATTACATTAGAAAAAAGATCCACTAGACAAAAAAATTATTTTTACTCGCAAAAATTAGCTAATTTCTCATCATTAATGAATTTATGTATTTAATAATATCAAAATTATCCCTGAAGCTATATGTAATGCAAAAGTAAAAAAAATTGCCCATAATTTAGGGCTCTAATCTTATGTTTTTCTTAATACACATCATTCAAATAAGTAAAACACGTTCTCTTTTTTAAAAAAAATAGATAACAAAGTTTATGTTTTAAGTATTATTAGATTAATTAGAACTAAAAAGTAAAAATATGTAGATAATTTTTTTTTTGAAAAAATTATTGATAACAAAAGTTTTAATATTTTAATGAGTGTTATTCTGTATTAGAAAAACAAATTAAAACCCTAAATCAAATGAAGAGTTTATCATTTTTGTAGATAAATGTTTTTAGGAAGGAAGAATTTTGACATTAATTTTAGAATTAAAGAAGGTTAATGATATTTTTAAAACTACCTGAAATGTACGTATTATCAAAAACTTTACGAGAGATCAGTGAAAGTTTATCTATATCTTGAAGGAGTTGGGCTTAGGGATTTTAGTGTATACACCAATTGAAGGGACAATACCATCACAGTTACTACTATAATCGAGACATTGTGGGAATTTTTAATCATGGAGAAGATAAGTTGAAAAAAAAGCATTAGGGCCGAGAGTTGGTCTAAACCACAAATACATGGAATCAATACAGAATCTTGAATTAGATGTGGCCTTATGCCATTTTATTGATGATGATTGAAAAATTCAGAAAAGGATCATCATTTTGTCAAGTTGAAGATCATAAGGGAGATACACGAGGTAAAAAGGATGAAACGTGCGTGTTGGAGTGAACATTGAGAGCAGATGTACATAACACGTAGATAATGCTAGTTCTAATAAACAAGATAATCAAATTCTGAAGAGAAAACAAAAATTGGAAAGGGAGAGTGTTTTGGCGCATGGTTCTACATATGCGTTGGTTGTGCCCATATGTAAATCTAATTGTGGGTGGATGGGTTTGCAAGAACCTAAACACCTCCTGATCGTGGTGCGTGATGTTGTGAGAATATGTTTAGATCATCCCCAAAATAGGTTTGAAAATTTTCAAAAAATGTGCAGAAAAGCAAAAATTGAAGGTAAGGGTTTGTTATGCTCGAGTGTACCAAACTAGGTGGAACTTCTACCTATTCTCTAATTTGGAAGGCAACTTGTAAATTTAGGGTGCCTTTGAGAGAATGGAGGAGGATGACAACTATTTCAAATATCAAATTTGGATTATTGATATTGGTGGAGATGAGAGACTGGTACTAAGGCCCCGGGTTTAACTTCTACCCTTCAAACAAAGCAGGACCCGGGTGCGGACAATGTAGGGTGCTTGTGAAAGTCCTAAAAATTTGTACAATGCAACGAAGCGGTTTTAGGCGTCTTTATGTCACTTCAAATTGTTTTTTTTGATGAGATGGGTGATTGAAAACAAAATTCAAGCAATTAATCAATAGAAACGAGGATTATTTCTGTCATCAATGGCCAAAAAATGAAAGAAAAGTGTGATAAATATGGGGAGCGGGGTTGATAAAATAAACTTTTAGTATATATTGCGTGGTACTTGATCCTCGAAAAGAAGTTGAAGTATTTAAAATTTGTTTGTCACAATTTCTTGAAATGAAACATTGTAATGAGAGAAAAGCAAAGTAAATAATTGCTTGATTCGTTTGGATGAGTTTTATGCTTCACAAGAGTAATAACTGGGGAAGTGCCTAGTGCCAAGTGAAGCGCAAAGTTGGAGGTAGATGATGATTGTGATGATCCACATGTACTTATAGCTTTTTCAATTAGCTCTTATCTTGAGGAGGAATTCAAGTGTGGCAAAAAGAAGTTGAAAAGTACTTGGGGGACTACTGTGCAAGGTGCAAAGGATGTCAGGCTTGATATATTGGCCTAGATGGAAGCTAATTCTCAAAAGTACCCAGCGCTCTGTCCCAATTAGACGCGATGTGTTGGCAATAATGCCAATTTCTACAGTGTGGATTCTGAGTCGCTTTATCAAGGGAGGGAAGAATTAATTGAACCCTTCGTAGGTCTCCTATTTCCCTCAAAGATAGGTCGAAGTCCTTGTTTGTGCCCAAAACATGGCTTGAAGTTACTCCAATTTCTTCGTAGGTATGGAGAATGTGAAGAATTTGAAAAATGTGAAAAAGGTATTATTGTATAATGTTTATCTTGTTTTCTTTCAATAGTACATTTAGCCCTTCACAAATTCAGAATTAAACTTTTACATTTTGTACAGAAGGAAAAATCAGTTGTTGATCTTGAAGCTGAGTGATGAGTGCTGACTTATTATTTGGTCAAGTAATTTTAATTTTTATGTTCTTTGTGAAATTCAATGTTTTCAATTTCTTAGCTTCACTTCAGGGTCTTTCCCTAGGTAGTAGTATGTTGTTTGCAATTTGTAAATTTTTTTTGCAGGTTAGAATACGTCCAGTTTCTTTTCTTGATGGAGGTCTGTTCGATGAGCATGCTGCAAAAGGATTAGTTATTATCTTGCTATGATGTCCAATGTTAAACTGTCAATTTTGGTTTCTTGTGAAGTTTTGGGGTTTGGACTTGTATGTCAACTACAAGAAAATTTGGTTTTATGTCGAAGGTTAGCAAAAATATGTTAATATTTAGAAGTTCATGTGGAATTCTTGAGAGCGAATTGGAAAATATGTGGAATTTATTTTATAAGTCATTTTGGTCCTGTATGTCGAATAGGTAGGAAATCTGTTTTATTTTTAGAAGTGGCACTTGGAAACCTGGTACGGCTTCATTTGGTCCTGTTTTTATTTAAATAATAGAAGGAAATATGTTGTCCATCATTTTGAGCAGGCATTGTCAATAGACTCAATAACCACTATTGTGGCTGCTTTGAGGACTGAGGAGTTGTGTACATTAGGTCTGTACTGACACTGGTTTATTAAAACCCAAGCGTCCCGACTCTACTGGGAACCATCTCTGCATGATTGGTGATTTTTACTTCATCTGGTATGGTTTCTTATGATTTTTGTGTTTTGTGGCCTACATGAGGGATAATCAAATTTTTAAGTGAACCAAAATTGAGAAGAAAAAAGTTACTGTGTTCAAATTAGAATAAAATACGACCAACACGACCGCAAACCGCTAATCCGTTCATTCGGTTTGGATCGTTCGGTTGGATTCGGATGTGGAAAATTGCCACCCGAAATTATCGGCAGGTTAATCGGTTTTTATCCACATACCGATAGGACTGACCCGTGAAACACCCTAGTCTTCACAGTACATGTCAAATCAAGCTATTCATCTAAAAAAGGGCAGGGTCCCAAGATCGCATCATATGTCATCGTTAAGCAAAAGAACACACCTTTCTACAATCCTAGATGGTTTGACTGGACTTCGAAGGCACTTGTCATTTATCCTAGAAAAGGTTGAATGACTAACACGGGAAAAGTCCCAAGATATGCATCATATATAAGCGTTAGCAAAAAAGAACACCAATCTCTGCCGTCCAAAAATTGGACAGTGCAGATCTCAGTTTGGAGCTCATTTTAGGTTCATTTGATTAATTCAAGCCTATTTATATTGAGGACTCGGTTAGAAAAAATTAATACTTAAAAAAAATCCAAATAAAAACATCCGTTTTATTATTATATTATAACTTAATAAATGAGCGTAACACACAGTATTATACTCATTTTATCTTGATATAAATTATTATTGCTCGGGACTAATGATTTGTATCGATTCAAAACTATTTTTTACAGTATTTATAATCTTCAATGAGTTCTACATATAATGATTTAATCATTAAATGGAGCTCAAAAATGTTAAAACTGCGCTGTGCAGTCCAATTTTTGGGTTTGCGGGAAGTGGGTATTTGTGCAAAAATTCCTATTCTGAGGAAAGGAAATGGCAACGCGCTGCTTCGTCATATAAACGTCTTAGAAAATGCCCAGTAGGTACGATTCCAATATCATAAAAGGTTTTAACTTACCTTAACGGACGTCAATTTGTTTCAGATTGAA
>VIGQ01000011.1:10000-25000 GCA_009663005.1 Actinidia chinensis
AACTTCTAATTAAAAACTTACTTAAAAAAATAAAACTTTACTACATTTTTTTCCTGTGATTATCATACGTTAAAAGTGTTGACCATATTCACGTTCTTATAACTAGTGTAATGAAAATATAAGACTTGCAAATTAATCAAGTCCAAGATACCTAACTCTTGCGTGAATTGGCCGGAGAAGATGCAATTTTTACTATTTTTCTCTAACCAACTATTTAGGTGTTGACGGTTCCATTATTTCTTCTAAATTACTATATGAAAATATTACATATTATACATTGCATTTTTCGAAAAAAATCAGGTTATATACAGTTAAAATTTGAGTGTGCAACGTGCCAATCCAGTATTTTGGGGCCCAACTTTAAATCTATTTTGATTATTTAAATTGTTCTATTAGAAATTCACGTTGATCAAATACAAAATTAATTAGTCGATCAATTTTATACCAAGCTAAAATGAGGTGAATCTGTAGTCAACTTATTATTAAAATTATACAATAAATATTAAATGAATATCGAATTATATCTGATTAACGATGATTTTTTGATAATATTAATCTTTACGATTGAAACCTATAATAAAGAAAAATTTGAATAATTAAAAAAAAACATAGTATCCAAAATAAGGCTCAATTATGGTCTCCAGCAGTTGTGTCCACTGTTGTGTTAGGAAAAACCATTTTTTTTTTTTCCCTTAAATAAGGGACCATGGACCCACACGACCGCGTTTGGACCCAAGACGTGGACTCCCGCTGTTGTTAGAATGTAGCCACGTGTCCTCGCAGCAGGTTCTTAACGAATCCTGGCCCTCACCCATTGGCACCAACAACGCAGGGGGGAGGAGAGTACTCAAAACGTTTTTTACTCTGCCAAACCGACGAACCTAAGAAGTCACTACGGTTGGTTCTTATCTTGTGAGCACGGTGTGGAAGGTTTTATATCATGATTCATTGTTTTCGGAAAGTACAACCCTTGATTGGTTCTCCATATCTCTTGTTATTTTAGTTATTCAAAAAATTACAGGGTCAACAAATTATATAAAAATAATTATAATCAAAACAGAATACAAAATAAAAAAATATACATAAAACTATATATCAAAAAAAAAATAGAAGGCTTGGAATTAAGATTCAGTGTCCTTAAATTAAGAATGATTTTTTTTTTTCGTATCGGTAACTGACGTTTGATCCATGATACAATTGATCAATCGCTTGTATCAGAAATAGCCATTTCAATCTGGTAAAACCGACGAACTGGTTAATGTCTCTTATCTCCACAGAGGAGACTTTGTACGATGAATTTTTTTCCAGTTTTTTTTGTACAATATGTCTCTTCAATTTGGTACCCAACGAACTAGTAACGTCTCATCTCTCAGGATAGACTCTATGAGACTCTGCTGCCAAGGAACAAAAACGGAAGGAGCCATGATGCAAATGAAAAAAACTTAAGTTTTTCTTTCTCTTTTTCTGGTCATGAACCGATGTAGAAGATGTCTTTTTATAGACTGGAACAAAGGCTACAAGAAGATCCTCCAATTAATCACCATCATAAAGCTTTGCTTTCATTCAAGCCTTGCTTTCTAAATCAAAATTGAATATTAGTTTGATTTCAGGAATGTAACCCTCCAATTAATCAGCACCCAAACTGAAAATGTTTGATTTCAGAAATAAACCCAGCAATCTCCAAATCGGTTAACACTTTTAGAATAAAAAAATTATTTCTAGGTTATGAAAAATATGGGTAATATGGGTAATATGGGTAATGTAGTTGAAAGATATTTTAGGAGTTAATATGTAATTATCGGATATATTTTCTCAAAAAAAATTTTTTCCGATAACCTAAACATAACTTGAACTGAGTCAGGTCAGAATTGATGGTTGCGTTGCAGCTGCACGAGTGTAAAAATCTAAATTCATGTGGGTTAAGCCACTTGTCCATAAAACTCCCCTCCACAAAACTTAGAAGCTTAGACGCCCCAAGCCCAACCTTATTTGTGCAACAAAGCCTTTAAACACTCCATTGAAAACATTGAAGAAGTTCACTTCATTTCAATTCGATATTGCAATAAATTAATTTATATACGGGCCCGTTGGTTGGAGAACTTGGAAGGGGGATAATTTTTTTCCCCCGAATAACTTTTTCCTCGGGGCGTTTGGCTAGCGGATATGCCCCCGGGACGGTGGATATTTTGGTGCCTAGACCCCTAACTAAAAGTTATCCGGGGGATAAGGAGGTGGGGGATAAGAAAAAATATTAAATAGAAACAAAATATATAATTTATATATATATATATATATATAGAAATAAAAAAATATGTTTATACAAATATTTTATATTTTTTGTTCTCTATCTATATTTTCTTCCTTATATCCTCATCCTCCACCCTTAATCCACACATTTCTAAAACGTATTCAAACAAATAAAGTTATCCCCCTCTAAAATTTATCCTCCTCTAAAAGTTATCTCCCTCCCATATCCTTCAGCAACGGGCCCCTACATTCCACTTTCTAGTTCCTATTTTGATGATCATTTTTTAATTCAATATTTTTTATTTGAACAAACATAAGATTATTTTCACTCACGAAAAAGACTTCCCTCGATAACCGAGACCCACCTAAAATTTGAGGAAAAACAGTCCGTACAGTCCTAAATTTCATCATCTCAATCTTGTGGTTTCAGATTATCCGTTTGTTTGGTGTTGATTTCACTCTCTACCTTCTAGGCGTCTTGAACTAATCGTTCGTTTGCGACCTCTGTGTTTGGGCTTAAACAAGTTCAGAATGCCTACTCCGAGTGTTCACGACCAAGTCTGATAGATTATTTGTGGTTTAATATTCTCCTCAAACACTCTGAAACTATTGTTTCTTCCTTTCATTCATTCTTTTATTTTAAAAATAAGTTAGAAACCCGGCCCTACTTACACATCATTTTTATTATTTAATTTATTTAGAAAAATAGTAATAAATTTATCCTAGTTATTTATGTATTTAAATTAAATATTTAAACTTTTTTTATAAAAAATAAATTTAAATACTCCATATACAGGTTTATTCATTCATTGTGAAAACAAACCTAACTTAAGTATTTGAATAGAGCATTGTTTATTTTTGGTAAAAATAAAAATATTTTAAATATAGAATATTTAATTTAAATATATGGATATACGGTGCTGTATTAATTTTTATGTTCCACCGAGCGACCTGTTCAAACAGATTAGTAATAAAGGCTGTAGTGATACAATTAATAGTTTAAGGGGATCAATATGATATTATTTTTTAATAAAATAATAAAAATAATAAAATACAATAGTTTATGAGTGTTTATGAAATAAGCCTTATTTGTGCTCCGTGGTACATGTGTCAAGCTCTCGTTACAGTCCATCAAATTGTCCATTAGTATTATTATTTAAGTATTTTTAGGAAATATCTTTCGAATCACAAAAAATTAAATATCAACCATTGTAAAGGTCCAATCCAGATATTGGTCCCCACAAAGAAAGAGGCAATTTAAAAGGATTAGGGGCACTGACTCCCTTGTGGTTAGTTTTAGTGGAGTATTACAACTAGTACCGCGTATGTTAAAAGAAAATATAGCAGGTAGACCCTATATCATTACATTAGTGCCTACCCTAAATTAAATTTAGACCCCCCTAAAATTTCTAAGTTATCAAGAACGCCCCTGTTTATATATTGAAGTGCAAATATCATAACAATAATAATAAGAAAAAATAATACCACTGTAATAAAACTAATTTATGGAATTCTTTATTAATGTACTAAGTTTTACACTACGATATTAGAATTTAAAACTACATGATATTTGTCATATTCTAACAGTACGTATAGCGGTAATCGGAATATAGCACAAGCACTTTTCAAACATATTCTTTTCATTCCAAATCTGATTAGGATTCTCTCCTATTCTATCTGACTCATACATCAAAATCTTTGCCTCTGTTACGTTGCGACCCCCTAGTTAAAGATATGGAAAGAGCTCAAAAGTTAGACTGAAAGATGAAACAAGAATATCATTAAAGATGAATTTTGTGGTTTGCAAAAAGTTATCGGTTCGCGTTCAAGATTTTAAATTTGATAGAACTGATACTATCGGTCCAATCGAATCCATCCTGGCCGCCCTTAGTGAATGAGTTGGAAAGGCTCAATAGTTAGACTAAAAAGATAAAAAAATATTTATTAATATAATTTTTGTAATTTTTGGAGGAGAGCTATTTTTTGCAAACCCTGATACGGGGTGTGACGATATGACCTGGTTTTCAAAATGTTTTACTAACTATACCCATCTTATTCATATCTCTCTACCTATTAAATTTTTTTTAATACCACATCTTTGTTATTTATTAAAAAAGTTTATAAAAAATTTAAATTTCTTTTTACTTTCATCTTTGTTATGTATTAAAAAAATCTTTTTTTTGTTTTTTTGGTTTTGGTAGGATACCCATCACATTGGAGAAACAAAATAGTGGTTACTAGATACATATAAATATTACATCAGCCTCACTAATTTCCAATTAAATAATAGTAAAAAATATTTTTTGTTTTACTTAGTAACGTTTTAAACAATAACTCAATCAGTCTCTATGTTAGAAAAGATGAAAAAGTAGTACTATATGAATAATTTCAATTCCTCTTTTAATAGAAATTGCAGTCAAAATTAGATTTGTGGGAGTATGTTTTTGGCTGGCTAATATTGATATTTTAAAAAAATTATTAATTAATGTAGAATTTACTATTGTATTGATATGTTAAAAAATATTATTTTTCATTATGTGTTTATGATAACAAAACTACTAAAAAAATGCATCTATTATTTTTCAAGGCTAATCTCAAAGAACAATCTAATTTTTTTGATTTAGTGTTTTAAAAAAAATGGGGGTAGTGCTATGGTACCCCATGGTGGGTACTCCAATGCACACCAAGAGAGAGACAACACATGAGGAGTGGGAACTCCACACATTAGATAGTGCTCTTAGGGGCCCGTGTGGTTGGAGGATATGGGAGGGGGATTAACTTTTAGAGGGAGGTAATTTAGAGGAGGGGTAAGTTTTGGAGGGGATACCTTTTTAACTTTGTTTGGATACTTTTTAGAATGGGTGGATAAGGATGTGAGATAAGGATTAAAATATATATAGAGAAACAAAATGAAAATATCTTATACTAAAAATATATATTTTATTTTTTTCTAGATATATAAAAAAAAATTATACATTTGTTCTCTGTATTATATTTTTTTTTTTTATCCCCCACCCCCTTATCCCCCGGATAACTTTTAGTTAGGGTCTAGGCCACCTAAAAATTATCCGCCTCTAATCCACATGCTGGGGAAAAGTTATACGGGAGGAAAAGTATCCGCTTCCATACCGCCAAGCCCAAACGCCGGGGAGAAAAAAATACCGGGAACAGTTATCCCCTCTCCTAATCACTAGCCAAAATGCCCTAAGTGTGCTAAAACATTACTTGGACGGTGGTTACTCGTGATGATGCAAAATTTTTTTTAGAACGAAATTAATTTTTTAAACCAAAAATTATATATCATTAAACAATATAGCGTGTAATGTATATAATATGCATAGAAAATTGATAATACCCCTTAATGGCCAGTAGTTAATAAACAAAAAAAAAAGTTGTATGTCCCTTTTGAGTGGCTTTTTTTTTGATAAATTTTAACTAATTTATTGTTTTGAGTTTGTCGGTTAAAAAAAAAATAATGTTTACTTACAATTTTATATTTTCTGGTTCTTTGAGAATTTTGTATTTTTAGGGAAAAAGGGCCTTGGCCCTAGTTTGGACTAGTTTTTTCAGATATTTTAATTGCTAAACAATTATACAAAAACTCATCTCATATGAGTGGTACAAGTATCTTTCAAGTCAAAATAATTAATTATTTTGTTTAAAATAAAAAATCATCGTCATCTGTTAAAAATTACTTAATTATTAGTGGGTGCAAGCAAGTGAATTTGTTTCCCTGTTTTTTTAACAACATATTAGCAGAGAACCAGGACAACCACTGTCAAAGTGGATTCCAATTGGAGGCCAAGTAGCAAATACAAAACACAGATACAATAAGTTACAAATCAGTGGTTTTGAAAATGCTTTTTGGACTGTAAACCTATGCAGCAAACACTAGGTATTATAGATTAAAACAGGCAAGAGAAATGCTTCTCTTTTAACACTATTCTCTCTCCCTCCTCTCTCTATCTAATATATATATAAAAGATTAACAAATGCACTGAGAATAGGCTTCTCTTTTCAATGCACTGAGAATATGCTTCTCTTAAAGAGAGAGAGGGAGAGTGTTAAAGAGAAGCATTTTCTGTGCAGTAATATATATAGAGAGGAATTAGGTAAATAAATATAGAGTTTGATCACGGAAAGCAATTAAATTTTATAATTTAATAAGTAACTCGTAGTTTAATTCGTAGCAATTTAAATTTTTTAGTTAGTTTATCCACCGAAACAATAACGGAATCTATTTGAGTCTCTATCAAAATGCATTGAAACATGTCATATGGTTTTTCCCTTTTTAGATCCTAATAGGAACATTTCTCATTTAAATAGCATAGAAATTTGATCTCTTTATAAAAGAGAAAAGCAAATTCTTTAATTAATTTATTTAATTGGTTATATTAGGCTTGAAAGGGGGTTACATAGACAAAGTGTTTTCGTGCATTTTAGGCAAAAAGCAATTGGTTTCGTTAGCCGGAGGTAGACAAAGATAACAAATGATTTAAATTATTATTAGATTAAAATTACATGGTTCAATTAATTAAAATTAAAATTATAGGGTTTAATTGTTCTTATAGTCAAATTCTGAGATTTTTAACGTAATTCTCCCTAATATATATATATATATATATATATGATGTATTGCTTCTTAAATACTATATAAATTAACAAATTTATGATTTTTTTCATACTAATTGCCGAGACTGAAATAATAGTACTTTTAATAATATAGTAGAAGTCACATCAATTGTAATAAAAATTCGTAAGTGCTATTAACTTGAAAAAAGCATGCGACTAAAGTCAGTGCCCACACTAATTTTGAATGCCTTTGCTCCTAGCATGATCTCAAAATGAATTGGTTAGTTTTGGATTCGAATATTCTTTTCCGTAAAAATGTTATTTTCATTGTTATGATCAAAATTTTATATATTTTCGGTTTTTTCCAGATGAGAAAGGTCTCAAAATTATAAAACAACATGTTCATCTAATTTGAAGAAAAAAAATCAAATTTTTTTTGTCATATTTATTGATTTTTTTCAAATTAGATGAATTTTTTTATATTTTCGAACTCCTCTTGTCGAGAGAAACCGAAAGAGTATATAAATTGTGATCATAACAACGAAAAAAATTTACTAAAGACAAAAAAACTCGAAAACCAATATAAAAAAAAATAGCACTAACTAAACCTTATACACATACTTGATTACTTGTACAAAACTCTCTTACATAGTGTATGTGGACCCCACCTCCATAATGTGAGCTCCACATACCCAGATGAGAGATTTTGTATAAATGTGTGTGCAAATGAGATCCCGTTAATTTAAGGTGAAGTTGGAAATACCAAGTTTTCTTCATTTTTGAATTAAAAAGGTAAAAATGGGACAAAAAAATTAAATAAACTTTTACAAAAATTTAATCCAAAAATAAACTCACCCCAAACACATACAAAAAAAAAATCTAGGCCAAATGGAGCTAAGTGTGTTAGTAACTTTTTTTTCCTTTGAACTAAAAATAAGTAGGAAAAAAAAAAACAGAACGTGAGAATCTGAGATTGAAATACACAGAATGGGAGACCAACATTTTCAAAGACAAGGATCATGCCTCTGTCCTTGGACATTTGATTTTCAGGCCAAAAAATCCCAGCAGTGATATGCTTGTAGTTCACACTCACAGCTCCCTACAGCTTCTAAGAGGATTTGCATGGTGCTGTGCCTACCGTGCTGTGAGTCCTAATGTGGGACCTATCTCAAGTCAAATGATGTGGTCGGATCTATTCAACCTATAAAACCCACCAAAAAACGGATTCGGGCACTTTGCGGGAGGCTTCCCTACAGGGAGCGTGCAGGAAGTATAAACGACGTCGTTTTTTGTGCATTGGCCCAAAACAACGTCGTTTTATATCCAAAAATGTATTGCTCCAAACGACGTCATTTTGGTGCAATTTTTTTTGACTCCAAACGACGTCGTTTTAGGCCAAACGCACCCAAAACGACGTTGTTTTGAGTGCCTGCAACCCAGCAGTCACCTTCTTCCCGCAGTGACCCCGAATCCCCAAAAACGAAAACCAAGTGAAAAATAAAGCTGATCAAACAACAGCCACATCATCCGATCAGACTTGTCATAAAGGCTTATGACGCCAAATTCGGTTTTCAGAAAGATCAATTACTAAAATGATTATAAGACCCAAAAAAATGAATTGGATACACTGCTGAAACAGAAGATACCAAGCAAAATATTATTTCAGTATTGCATCTTCCATCTCAGCAACCACACACTTGGAGTGGGTGGGGGCCATTCCTCGTGTGTCCCTCTCTCTCCTAGGTGTGTATTTGGGGTACCAAAAATGGGGTACTCCAAATGCACACCAATGAGAGAGAAAAACACAAGAGGAGTGGGCTCCACACCCCCAAAATGGGGTACCCATTGCACTACCCTACCGTGTGAGCCCCACTCCTCTTGTGTTTTTCTCTCTCTTTGGGTGCATTTGGGGTACCCAAAATGGAGTACCCATTGCACTACCCTTGATTGTATACTTTAGAAAAAATGACCAATAGACATTGGGACTCGTAATCGATTGGGACGTACCATTTTGACTGTCGAGTAATGGGTACATGTTGCATGGCTGGCTACGACTCGGGGTGACCTTAGCCGTGCATATATGCTGGCAACGACTCGGGGAGACCCTGGCCTTTCCTGATCATAATGGTCATCATGCATCTGCGCTTCCACCGACCACTTTTTTCTCTACCTAACACAGTTCAATACATGGTATAAATACATCACCTATACATAAAAAAACTGGGTAAATTTCACTAAGATACCTTGAGATTTTTGACAAATACAACTACTTCCTTTGTAATTTTTTAAATTGTATTGATCTCCCTTAATTTAGAAACTATTGTCAAGATTTGAGCTAATTTTTATAAAAAAATGACAATTGTCTCCTCTAATTTAGGGCTTGCAATTTTTTCTCAATACACCAACTAAATTTTTTTCAAAGTACCATTTATTTGTAAACTATTAAACTTTTACTTTTTAACAATAAGTATTATTTAAAAAAATGTATTCATCTAATAATTTACTTTTTAAGTACTCCTAATCAAAACGTACTTAAAAATAAAACTTTATTTTCAATAAGAATTTTTTATTTAAAGTTGATTCTAATATTTTACATTTTAAGTGCTCCTGATCTAATCATATTTTAAAAAATAAATTTTATTATTATTTTTTAAAACAAAATGAGAATTTTAGTTTAAAGTTGATTCTAATATTTTACATTTTAAGTGCTCCTGATCTGATCATACTTAAAAAATATTTTTTTTTTTTAAAACAAAATGAGAATTTTTATTTATTCTAATTATTGTATTAAGAAAACAAATTTAAAATCCCTAAATATATGAGCAATCTTGTCATTTTTTACAAGAATTAGTTTTAAGAAAAAATTTTAATAATAATTTTAAAAGTAAGGGAGGTTCGTGCGATTTTAATGATAAGGGTGGATTCTCTGTGCCAAGTTTTATTTGTTCACTATTATATTTTTGTGATATCCAAAATGTTTGTTCAATTTCAAAAATTAACTACTAAAATATTGTAAACTTCTATTTTTTTCTCTCTTTCATTTTTGAATTAAAAAGGTAAAATGGGACAAAAAAATTAAATAAACTTTTAAAAAATTTAATCCAAAATAAACTCACCCCAAACACATACAAAAAAAAATCTAGGCCAAATGGAGCTAAGTGTGTTAGTAACTTTTTTTTTCCTTTGAACTAAAAATAAGTAGGAAAAAAAAAAACAGAACGTGAGAATCTGAGATTGAAATACACAGAATGGAGACCAACATTTTTCAAAGACAAGGATCATGCCTCTGTCCTTGGACATTTGATTTTCAGGCCAAAAATCCCAGCAGTGATATGCTTGTAGTTCACACTCACAGCTCCCTTACAGCTTCTAAGAGGATTTTGCATGGTGCTGTGCCTACCGTGCTGTGAGTCTAATGTGGGACCTATCTCAAGTCAAATGATGTGGTCGGATCTATTCAACCTATAAAACCCACCAAAAACGGATTCGGGCACTTTGCGGGGAGGCTTCCCTACAGGGAGCGTGCAGGAAGTATAAACGACGTCGTTTTTTGTGCATTGGCCCAAAACAACGTCGTTTTATATCCAAAAATGTATTGCTCCAAACGACGTCATTTTGGTGCAATTTTTTTTGACCCCGAACGACGTCGTTTTAGGCCAAACGCACCCAAAACGACGTTGTTTTGAGTGCCTGCAACCCAGCAGTCACCTTCTTCCCGCAGTGACCCCGAATCCCCAAAAACGAAAACCAAGTGAAAAACTAAAGTTGATGAAACAATAGTCACATCATCCGATCAGACTTGTCATAAAGGCTTATGACGCCAAATTCGGTTTTCAGAAAGATCAATTACTTAAATGACTATAAGACCCAAAAAAATGAATTTGAAACACTGGCTGAAATAGAAGATACCAAGCAAAATATTATTCAGTATTGCATCTTTCCATCTACAACCACACACTTGGAGTGGGTGGGGGCCATTCCTCGTGTGTCCCTCTCTCTCCTAGGTGTGTATTTGGGGTACCAAAATGGGGTACTCCAAATGCACACCAAGAGATAGAAAAACAACAAGAGGAGTGGGCTCCACACCCCCAAAATGGGGTACCCATTGCACTACCCTACCGTGTGAGCCCCACTCCTCTGTGTTTTTCTCTCTCTTTGGGTGGCATTTGGTGTACCCAAAATGATACATTTCACTACCCTTGATTGTATACTTTAGAAAAAATGACCAATAGACATTGGGACTCGTAATCGATTGGGACGTACCATTTTGACTGTCGAGTAATGGGTACATGTTGCATGGCTGGCTACGACTCGGGGTGACCTTAGCCGTGCATATATGCTGGCAACGACTCGGGGAGACCCTGGCCTTTCCTGATCATAATGGTCATCATGCATCTGCGCTTCCACCGACCGTGCATATATCTGGCCCAACGATCGGAGACCCGGGCCTGTCCTGATCATAATGGTCATCATGCATCTGCGCTTCCACCGACCACTTTTTTCTCTACCTAACACAGTTCAATACATGGTATAAATACATCACCTATACATAAAAAAACTGGGTAAATTTCCTAAGATACCTTGAGATTTTTGACAAATACAACTACTTCCTTTGTAATTTTTTAAATTGTATTGAGTCTCCAGAGGAGAAAAGAAAGAAGGGTCAGAAGCGAAATGGGGGGGGAAAGGTATTATTTGAAACTATTGTCAAGATTTGAGCTAATTTTTATAAAAAATGACAATTGTCCTCCTCTAATTAGGGCTTGCAATTTTTTCTCAATACACCAACTAAATTTTTTTCAAAGTACCATTTATTTGTAAACTATTAAACTTTTACTTTTTAACAATAAGTATTATTTTAAAAAAAATGTATTCATCTAAATAATTTACTTTTTAAGTACTCCTAATCAAAACGTACTTAAAAATAAAACTTTATTTTCAATAAGAATTTTTATTTTAAAGTTGATTCTAATATTTTACATTTTAAGTGCTCCTGATCTAATCATATTTTAAAAAATAAATTTTATTATTATTTTTTAAAACAAAATGAGAATTTTTAGTTTAAAGTTGATTCTAATATTTTACATTTTAAGTGCTCCTGATCTGATCATACTTAAAAAAATATTTTTTTTTTTAAACAAAATGAGAATTTTTATTTATTCTAATTATTGTATTAAGAAAACAAATTTAAAATCCCTAAATATATGAGCAATCTTGTCATTTTTTACAAGAATTAGTTTTAAGAAAAAATTTTAATAATAATTTTAAAAGTAAGGGAGGTTCGTGCGATTTTAATGATAAGGGTGGATTCTCTGTGCCAATTTATTTGTTCACTATTATATTTTTGTGATATCCCAAAATGTTTGTTCAATTTCAAAAATTAACTACTAAAATATTGTAAACTTCTATTTTTTCTCTTTCATTTTTGAATTAATGTGACACGTTCACTTTTTCACTTTTAAGCAATTTTTAAATTGTTGAAAAGAATTTTAGATAATCAAATATTTACAGGGGCAATCTCTATTTGTCTCCTTAAAAAAATTAAATTTTTTAAAATGAACAAACAAATTAGGACGGGAAGAAGTATTATCTTATCTCTATCTCTATTGCTCTATAGATTTAATTGTATATTTTAGAAAAAATGACCAAGATTACCAGTGAGTTTTATTAAATTTTAATTTGGGATATTAAATCCTATTTTTAAAAAAAATTGGTACAAGTTCAAGTTGTCATATATGTGCATTTTTAGTGTTAAAGTTTACCTTTATCCAATAAAATGTAAAGTTCACATTATATAATAACCAATTCTAATTTACTTAAAATCATATTTTTTTATTTAAAAAATTAATTAAATTTTATTTTTTCATTATTGCTAAACCAATAATTATGCTTATACAACTATTTCTTTTGAGAATTATGCAAAGTATAATTAATGTCCACCCAATTTCAAAAATATGATAAAAATAGAATCATGTTTATTTACAAATGATAGATTCAATAAATAAAACAATGATATTTCTTTAAAAAAATAAATTTAGATAATGTAAAATAAGAATAGAATATTTCTTCTTAAAAATGAAAAATACATTTAATTAAAAAAACATGAATTTTATATGGATTAAATTATATATAAAAAGTGTAATTATGTTTTGATGCCAAAGGGCACATTGGGAATAGTTCTATACTATTTATGATAATTTGAATTTTAGTTGTATCAAATTATTTTTTTTTTGATTTGTAAATAAATAATTCATGATCAAAGACCACTGTAAAAATCTCCGAGCCAGAGAGATAGTCAAAGGCCTATGGCCTGAACAAACTAAGAGACAATACTGCCTGTCCCTATAAACAAAGCCAATACAATTCGGCCCCCATTAACAGGGGCAAACAGACAGAAAACAGCAAGAAAAACCAACATAAAACACAGCCAACAGATAAGGCTCAACAAGCAGTACCTTGTATCAAGAATACATTTCCTTCATTCCACTTAATGGTTGGGTTCCTTGTGGGTCCCCATGCCCCACTATTCCTCCCTTCCATGGAGCCGCTGAGTACCTGATTTAACACTCAAACCAATCTGTGGGCCGAGTGGTTTGGGCCGGTCGGGGTGTCCGGAACAACACCTTTTTGCATACAAGAATACATTTCCTTCACAGCTCCCGTATATTAGGGAACCTCTCTTGAAGACCCCTGTATACCTTGTATTTTGATGTCCTGATTTCGGTCCATACCTGTTTCATTATTTGAAATAGAACTTGATTGTCCAAATAGAAATTTGATAGAAAATATTGAACAAAATGCTATACTTATCTGTTATTTTTCTTATATTGTATTTATTTTGAGCTAGTAGATCAATATGCTATTAATTTCCTCCCATCCACTATTAACTCCTCAGTATACATAAATTACAGTGCTATTTTGTTATAGCATCTGCTTTATCAGACTTGAAAGTTATATTAGGGTATTTCTAACAACTTCTCCATACGAGTAAATAACAACTCAAAAAATGCAGGTTTTAAAAATTATTATTTTGATGTTTTCAAAATCTGCCTTTTTTATTACTTTTCCCCAGCAATCGATTGTGATAGGTTGAGTTGAAGGTGTTCGACATGTTTCACTATTTTTTCTAAAATTAGTGTCTAAAAATAAACTTACAATTAATCAATATTTGTCTTCCCAAGTCAAAGACTTTTATTTCTTCCTTAAATTGGCCGGAAATGCAATTTTTACAACATCTTTTCATGTGTTTATTGTTTACAATTTTTGGGTAGAACTTACCCAAAAAGCTAGCTATTGAGGAAATGGTACCCGTACACTTATATATTGCATATTACTTCAACTCCCAAGCGATGTGGAACTTCGCTTCACACCCTCCTCACGCCCAACGTGCTCACTCGGCAGCACCTGCCACGTGCAGGCCAGGGACACGCACCCTACCCCTCCTTGGGAGCCACGCTCTGATACCAATGTTTTACAATATTGGGTAGAACTTACCCAAAAAGCTAGCTATTGAGGAAAGAGTGCTCTTACACTTATATATTGCATATTACTTCAACTCCCAAGCGATGTGGGATTTCGCTTCACATTTATCATATGTTAAAAGTGTTCGACTTTATTCACCGTTTTTTCGTAAATAAGTGTATGAAAATAAGACTTGACAATTAATCTATTGGTAGACTGTGTTTCAGTATTTCTTCTAAAATTAATGTATGAAAATAAGACTTGACAGCCAAATATGCAACTTTTACTACCCTTTTATATCACTGTATATGCCTTTTTTCCCATTCAAAAAGGCACGCAAAGGCTAAGAAGTCACGGGGGTTGGAATCAACTTATCTTTCTGAGTGCGTGGTGAGAGGTTTTATATCACTCTTTCATTGTGATTTGAGAAATTATAACCTAGCTCTATCATCTCATGTTATTTTATATTATTGGTGAAAAGTTACAATGAACAAATTATATATGACGGTAAAATTTAAATAAATAGTTGAAATACATAATCAGAGAAGAATACAAAACTAAAAACATATTCGATACTATATATCAAAAAAAAATCGGAGGCTTGGATAAGATCCAGTGTCCTTAAACCAATAACGACCCGCTCTTGGTACTGAAGGTAACTGGCGTTTAGTTCCAAGATATAATCGATTATCGCTTAAGAAAGGTAGCACCTCCCATCTT
>VIGQ01000011.1:30000-37500 GCA_009663005.1 Actinidia chinensis
TTTTTCGATTTTACCCCCTTAGAACTTTTTTTAACTCATTCACCACAAAAAATTACCCTTAGTGAATGTGAGTGAATAGGAGCTCATTTACAACTATTTTTCTTTCGATTTTGTCCCTTACTGACTCAATGACCACCATTTTTTTTTTATTTTGCATTTAGAAATGGAGTGAATAGTGCTCATTTATACTTTTTTTTTGATTGCCCCTTCTAGTAAATTTTTTATCACTATTTTTTTAACTCATTTATCATTCATTTATCAATAATTATTTTTTTATTTTGCCCCTTAGTAACATTGTGAGGTGAATAGTAGCTAATCCTACATTTTTTTTAAATTTTATCCTTAATAATTTTTTTTTTTTTAACTATTTATCACACAAAAAAATTGAGGTGCCCCTTAGTGAATGTGAGTCAAATAAATCTCATTTACAAACTTTTTTATATATATAATCTGTGAGTAACAGTAACTTTTATCACCATCTTGGTTTTTTCGATTTTGCCCTCTCTCTATTTTTATTTTTAATTTTGCCCTTAACATTATTCGCCCGTGCATAGCACGGACAATACTCCCACTAGTATCTAGTTAAATGGAGTGAAATAGTAGCAAGTGGACACCCACCAACTTTCTTTCAATTTTGCCCCCTTCAAAAATTTTTTTGGTAAATTACAGTCAGTCCCTACATTTTTCATATACTAATAAATGTGGAGGGAATAGTAGCAAGTGACAACGACCTTTTCTCCCAATTTTGCCCCTTTCAAAATTTTTGGAATAAATTATAGTTTCAGTCCCTACATTTTATGTTTACTTAAGTTTGGTCCTTAGAAAGAATTTCGGTTTATACTGATTGGTCCAGGGCGTATTAATAATTATAGATTGGTCCATAGGAGGTGCCGTAAATTATATTTTAGATCTTAAGTGTCGGTTATTTATAATTGGTTCCCAGAACTTCTTATTTTGTTCATTTGGTCTTAGATTTTTCTTGATTTTGAAGTTTGTCCGTGAACATTCCATATAATTTTTGATAATTCCAGTTTGGTCCCTCGAATTTATGTTATCCCTAACGTTTTTTTCAATTTTACCCTAGCCATAAATTTTTAATTCAGTGTTTCGATTTTGCCTCCACGTTGTGGCCCCTAACGATTTTTTTTTCATTCTTTTGGGAACCATTTTTTTTACCACCAATTTTTTTGACCGATTTTTGCACCTATCTATTTTTTAGCATTTTATTTTTTGCCGATTTTGCCTTACCCAGATTTTTTTTGCCGATTTGGTGGCTTTTTTTTTTATATTGAGTGAACAAGTAACCTCAGACCATATTTTTTCTGATTTTGGCCCGGATTCCATTTTCTTTTTCAATTTCATTTTGTTGTTTTTGCCCCTACTTAATTTTTTTCCCGGATTTGGCCCCCACATTTGTTTTTTTCGATTTTTATCCCTTATATATTTTTTTCATATTTTGTCACTTTTTTTATTTTGAGTGAACAGAACTCAGACCGTCATTTTTTTCCCCAATTTGGGCCCTACTCAATTTTTAATTTATTTTGTCAATTCCTTTCTTCCGCTTACCCCCTTTTTTTTTTGGTGGCCCATTTTGCCCCTTGTTGAACGTTGGACGATTTTAGTTACCAAACTATTTTTTTTCTCGTTTAACTTTAAATTAATTTGTGTATTTTTTTATAAAAAATTTATTTCTCTTTATTTCTTAAAATGCATATTTTAGAAATGGTGACCGAGATGACTTGTCTGTGCATAACACGGGCACTCCCTCCCACTAGTATATATATACATCTCTAAGTGTACAGTACGTCAATGACCACCAACGTTTTCTTCCCCATTTTAGCCTTTCTTTGCTTTCTCTCCCTCCAATTTTTTTGGTAATACAATTTAGTCCCTAGAAGTTTTTTTGATATTAACAAGTTTGGCCATGGAGTTTTTGGCTATTAAACAATTTGTCCCTAGGGTTACTAATATTACAAATTGGTCCTAGAGTTACTGTAAATTATATTCGAGACACTTAAATTTCAGTTTATTTTTAGTTTGCCCCAAAATTTTATGATTTTGTCAATTTGTTGATCCAAGATTTTTTGATTTTGACAGTTTGATATCCATGAACATCCCAGAATTTTTAAAAATTATAGTTGGTCCCCAGAATTACTGATCAATTATAGATTAGTCCTTAGAGTTGTATAAATTACATTTTTAACCTTGAAATTTCGATTATTTTCAATTTGGTTTTGGCTTTTACCTTTGTCAATTTTCCCCCAATTTTTTTTTTTCGATTTTGCCCCTACAAACAGTAAATTATCTACCATAATTATTTTTTTCTATTTTGCCCCTACTTTAATTTTTTTATTTATTTTGCCCCTACTCACATTAACTCATTTACCACCATTTTTTTTTTTTTTTTTCGATTTTGCCTCTACTCACATTAACTCATTTACCACCATTTTTTTTTTTAATTTTGTCCCTACTTAATTTTTTTGTCGATTTATTTTGCCTCTACTCACATTAACTCATTAGATTAGGTTCTTAGTTAATGGATTATTTATTTTAAAAACTCGCTCATGCATAACACGGGTATTTTCGATTTTGCCCCTTAACTCATCTACCACCATTTTTTTTCGATTTTACCTCTTAGTAACTTTTTTTTAACTCATTTACCACAACTTTTTTTTTCATTTTTGCCTCTTAGTGAATGTGAGTGAATAATAACTCATTTACAACTATTTTTTAGTCCCGAATTTGTCCCTTGATAACTTTGTTATCACTATTTTTTATATATAAATGTGAGTGCACGGTACTTTTTTTTTACTACTAATTTTTGTTTTCTATTTTGCCCCCCAACTATTACTATTTTCGATTGTTTTGCCGTTAGAATGCTCGTTTTGCATAGCATGGGCATTACTCTCACTAGCTTATACATATAAATATAGTGAACAGTAACCTTAAAGGACACCAATTTTTTTTTTCCATTTGCCTTCTCCATTTATTTTTTTCACTGATAAATTACAATTTCAGTCCCTTATAATTCTGATAAAGTTTGGTCCCTATAATTTCTGTTAAGTAAGAACCCCAAAATTACTAATAATTACAGATTAGGTCCATTAGAGACGGTAAATTATATTTTAACCCTTAAGTTTTGGATTATTTTTATTTCGGTTCGAAAAAATCCTAATTTTGTCAATTTGGGTCCCAGAAACTTTTTGCTTTTGGTAGTTTGGCTCGTGAATAGTCCAAAATATTTGATAATTACAGCTGGTCCCTATAGTTACTTTTGGAGAATTATGTTGGTTCCTAAAGTTGGCTGTAATTGCAATTTTAACTTTGAAGTTCAGTTATTTTAAATTTGACTTTGGCTTTACCATTATTTTTTTTTTATTTGCCAAATAATTTTTTTTTTTAACGATTTTTTCCTCACTTAATATTTTTTTGATTTTGCCCCTATGAACAGTAAAATCATCTACCATAATTTTTTTTTTCGATTTTGCTTCTACTTTAATTTTTAGTTTCGATTTGCTCATACTCAATGAACTATTTACCATATTTTTTTACCTATTTTTTTTATTTGTGCCCACTATTCACATTAACTCATTACCACCATTGTTTTTTTTAATTTTCCTACTAATTTTTTTGTCCTTGCATAGCACGGGTATTTTCGATTTTGACCCTTAGTAAATGTGAGTGAATAGTAGCTCATCTACAATTATTTTTTTCGATTTTTTTTTAGCCCTTAGTAACTCTTTTTAACTCATTTACCCCAAAACCAAAATATTTTTTTTATTTTGCCCCTTAGTCAGGTGAGTGAAGAGTAATTCATTTATAAACTATGTTTTTGTCCCGGAATTTGTCCCTTGGTAGGTAACCATTTGTTGTTATATCTAAAGGGTGTGAGTGCACAATAATTTTATCACCAATTTTTTATTTTCGATTTTGTCCTCCCTTCATTTTTTATTTTTGATTTTGCCTTTAAAATACTCATTTGCATGCACGGGTATTACTCCCACTAGAAAAAAATATTAAACGATTTATAACCATTTTTTTTTAATTTGCCCCCTTATTCACATTAATCATTAAAAAAAAAATTTAGGTTCTTGGTTTAATGAATTGATTATTTTGAAAACTCGTCCGTGCAAAGCACGGGGTGGTACTCCCACTAGGGGCAAAATTAAAAAAATGTGGTGACAAATTCATTATCTACGTCTATATATAATACATGTGAGTGAAAAGTAAAATATATCTATATACTAATAAATGTGAGTGGAAAACAAGAACTGTTACCACCAACTTTTCTTTTTTATTTTGCCATTGCTCTAATTTTTTCAAATAAATTACAGTTTCAGTCCAGAATTTTGTTAAGTACAGATTGGTCCCTAAAATTAATAATAATACAGTTTGGTCCCTAGAGTTTTTACACAAACTTTTTGCGATATTTTGCTCTAGCCAAATTTTTTTCCCATTTTATTTTTTCGATTTGCCCCCCATGCTTTTTTTCACGATTTTGCCCTTAACCATTTAGTTTATTTTTTTTTGGGAAACAAAATTTGTTTACTACTATTTTTTTAAATTTGTTTACCACCAAACTCTTTTTCGATTTTGCCCCTAGCCATAATTTTTTTTTTCGTTTTTTTTTTTCGATTTTGCCCCCACCCCAATTTTTTTTTTTTTTTTTTTTCTTTACAATCATTTTTTTTTAGTTTGTTTAACACAAACTTTTTTCGATTGGCCCCTAGCATATATTTTTTTTATTTTGTTTTTTTGATTTTGGCCTATAGCAATTTTGTTTTGCGATTGTACCCCTAGCCATTTGTTTGCTATTTTTTGGCGGATGTTGAACTACCCAATTTTGTTTTGGAAATTTTTACCAATATTTTTCCCCATGATTTTGCCCCACTACTCATTTTTTTTTCAATTTGCCCATACTATATTGTTTTGCCTGATTTTGCCTCCTTCTTTTTTTAATTTGGGAACAGCAACTCAGACACTATTTATGTTTTCGATTGTCCCAAACAATTTTTTTCGATTTGGCCCCTACCCTTTTTTTCAATTTTTTTTGTCGATTTTGCCCCTATCCATTTTTTTACGAGTTTACCCCTTTTTCCTGGACGATTTTAAAGGGCCCTACCATTTTCCTATTTTTTGGACGATTTTGCACCTACCCATTTTTTTACCCTGAAACAGTAAACTCAGTTGCGATTCGAATTTTTGAAAAAATTCACTCAAAGATAAAAAATCTCTAGACCCAATTTTGTGGTTCATGGAGGCTACCGATTCAGTCGATTTCGAATTTTATTGAAACTGACTACCGACCCAATCAAGACATTGGCACAAGCGGAGGCGGCAATTAAGGACCAGAAGAAAGGGACACCTGGATATTTGAGCATTACAAATGGGTTCCTATTTTTTAAAGAAAATTTATCAGTTAGATCTGTATCAACATTAGTGCCCATCCTAAATTAAAACTTAGAAACCTCTTAAATGTTTTGAATGTATGTAAGGAAAGAAACCCTTTTATAGACTGAAGAACAAATATCATAACAATGAAAAGAAGCAAGAAAAAATAAATAACTTTAATAAATTAATTATGGAATTCTATTAGTGTATAAAGTTTTTACTAATGCGATATAGTATTTTTACAACTTACATGGTATTTGTTATATTCTAAACAAAAACATATAACACTAGAACTTTTTCAAAACAGATTCTTTCATTCCAAATCTGTTAGGACTCTTTCCCTTTTCCTCTCCCTTCCTTCTGAAACTTCTCATTACAATTCTTGCTATGCACTATGGCCACTCTAGTGAAAGATGTTGGGAAGAGTTCAAAAGTTAGACTAAAAGATGTGAAAAAGAAGTTAATTAAAGATGAATTTTTGGTTCACGGAGGTTATCGGTCCGGTTCCGATATGAATTTTGGGAAACTGGTACTATCGATCCAATCCAGATCGATCGTGGCCGCCCCTAGTGAATGATGTTGGGAAGAGCTCAATAGTAGACTAAAGTATGAAAAATATTCATCGGAAAACAAATTTTGGATTCGTGGAGGACTATCGATTCGGTTCCGATTTCAAATTATTGTGTTTTGCGTTCAATCTATTCGAAAACATGAAGCAAGAATCGAAGAGGTCCAAAAGGATAGACGTAGGTTGAGTCTTTGAGAGAACTGCACTTTTTGCCAGAGAAGAGAGAGGAAGAATGGAGAGAGAAAACCACACCTTATTCAAAGAATAAGAGAGCAGAGAGATGACAGCCAGAGAAAGTGAGAGAGAGAGATTGGTTTTATGTTATCTTTTGTGATAAATTACATTTTATGGTTGGGTCAAGAATTGTATTTATGGTATATTTAGAAGTAAATTACTATTTTTTTATGGAATCAAAATTGTATTATGATAATTTTGAGAATAAAAATTATTATTTTTCTGAGATTAAATTATATTTATGGTATATTCTGAAAAATATAGTAGTATTTTTAAAAATTAAAATTATATTTATTATAAATTATATTTTGATCAAATGATGACAAAAAGTTAAAATTAACATACCTAAAAATTCAAAAAAAATTAACTATGTCAAATTGGGCCTCATTTTTTTTTAAAGTAAAAATACACAAAATTATTGAAGCCACTAAACTTCATCAGAGACACCGTTGCCGTTTTTCCGTACCCGTGAGGCTAGGCTGCCGGGAATCGGTGTGGAGCGCGGCGTAGATATAGAATGAGAAGGAGGGCTTGTGGTGTTGGAATCGGAGTCGTAGGTGGTGAAGTGGAGGTGGGACGTGGACTCGGGCGTGAATGGGTGTTCTGTTATTGCCTAATGAAACCTGCATGCAAGAGAGAGAATCCACAATTAGTTCATTTGGCTAGAATTCTGTAGTACCTCATCAAATACTTGGTGGTGGTGCTTTTAAGCCAACACAACTGTGTTTGGAGGTTGTTGGGGCTCAAATTTTTTCCCCCCAGATGTGATATGAATAGTTTAAATGAGTAATAGAGTTCATTCTGGAAAAGATATTTATACAAAAAAATCAAGTGATCAGAGTGAGAGTCATCTGGTCACAGGGGCAGGGGGTTCACGGGCCCCGTTTTAAAAATGGAAACATCTCTTCAACTAGTAGTGTTTGAAAATTATTTAGCTCGGCCCTCTAAATAATAGCTCAGCCCCCCTACGCAAGATTTTAAGTCTGCCACTATCTGATCAGAAATTATTTTAAAATTAATTATTGTCTTTTTAAAAAAAAATAAATATATTTAACTCATATAATATGATTATCGATATTTGAAAATTTAGTTACTACGAACCGAGTTAAAGATGGTCAGAACCGAAGAGTTCGACAGTACCCCACGACCGAAGTTTGTGAAAATTTAATTTGCCGGCTGAGTAGATTATTACTTGGTATATTTATTCTTTGCCTCATTGGAATGCATATATGATTTAAAATACTTTAGTTTACTCTATAATATATATATAATATATAGATGAGATAGATAGGATAGATAGATAGATA
>VIGQ01000011.1:50000-70000 GCA_009663005.1 Actinidia chinensis
TTACTACTATTAGAACTATTGTCCATGGAGCTAATTTTTTTATAAAAAAAAATGACTAAGTCGCCTTTACTTTGGGCTTGCATTTTTTTTTCTCAATACACCACTAAGATTTTCTCAAAATACAATTTATTTGTAAATTATTTTTGTAGTTTTTATAATACATATTTTTTTTACAAAAACAGTCGTGTCTAAATAATTTACTTTTAAAAAATACAAATACCTCCCCTGTACTTAAACAAAAACTTTGTTCCCAATAAAAATCTTTATTTTAAGTTGATTCTAATATTTTACTTTTTAAGTGTTCCTGAGCTAACAGACTTTAAAAAAATAAATTTTATTATTATTTTTTTAAAAAAATGAAATGTTTTATTAGTTTAATTGGTGTATTGAGAAAATAAATTTACAATTCTAAACTATAAGGCAATTTTGCCATTTTTGGCAGCAAAAATAGTCTCTAAGAACAATCTTGACAATAATTTCAAATGAAGGGAGGTCCGTATACTTTTAAAAACTACAAGGTAGGTAATCTATATTTTTCGAAAATCTCAGGGGCGGTCAGTGAATTTGCCCATAAATTTTTGTTTAAATCACTTTAAATGATAAACGTGCTTCCTCTGTCCCAACTTATTTGTCCACATTAACTTTTTAATATCCCAAATGTTTATCCATTCTAAAAATCACTACTAAAATATTGTCAATTTCTATTTTTGCTCTTTCATTTTTGATTTATGTGACCACATTCACTTTTTTACTTTTAGGTAATTTTAAATTGTTGAAAGTTAATCTTAGATTTATTGAAAATTTTTAAAGAGCATCTCTATTTTTCTTCTTAAAAAATTAAATTCTCCAAAATGGACCAAACAAATTATGATGAATAAAGTATTCTCTTATCTCTAATCTCTATTGCTCTATAGATTTGATTGTATATTTATAAAAATGACTTATAGGTATAACTTTTTGTGCAAGATTACCAGCGAATTTTTATCAAGTTTAATTTGAGCAATTAAGTTCTTTTTAGAAATTTGTACAAACTAAGTTCAAGTTGCCATAAATGTGCATTTATTTCAATTTACCCTTTTTCCCAATAAAATGTGAATTTCACTTATATTAATAACCATTTATTTACTTAAAACCAGATTTTTTATGTAAAATTTAAGCATTTTATTTTTCTCATTACTTGTTAAACCATAATTATGCTTATACAACCAACCCTTTTACCTTAGTTAACTAATTGTTATAAGATTATGCAAATTATTAATTATTTCGCACCCAATTTTCAAAATATTATAACATAGAATCAAATTTATTTCAATGATAGCTGCCTCCGATCCCCCGCCTTCCTCTTTGCTTTCCCCCTTCCCTTTCGCTACTGTCCCCTCGCCTCCCTCTTTCTTCTTCCCCTTCCCCTCCTTTCCTTGCCCCCCCCCCCTGCCTTTTCTCTGATTACCCTTCGCTCTCACCCCGTGTCCTTCTGTTTTGCTGCCCCCCGGCCCCCCTTGGCCCGCTCTGCTCTTCTGCTCACTTTGCCTTCGTTGTGCCCCCTTCTTTCCCCTCGCCCATTGCTTGTCCCCCTCTCCCTTTTCTCTCCCCTTCCTGCTCCTTCTTGTCCCCCCCGCTCTCTTTCTTTGTCCCTTTTCCTCTCTTTTTCTTTCTTTTGCCTCCTCTTTCTTCTCTCTCTTCTTTTCTCTCAGCTGTGTGGATGCTATCGGGAAAAGAAGGGCAAGGGGGGGGGACAACCGCCAGACGACTCAAAAACAACCAAAAAGGCGGGGTGGGAAAAATCACGAGGGTGAGATTGGTTCCAACAGTTGCCGGTGGAAGAAGGAGGGGTAAGAAAATGTAAGGTACACAAAAAAAACGCATAGCTCTCCTCTCTTTTTACTATTATTCTTTCATACGCATTTAATCTTTGTATAGCCATATGCTTCAGCTCCCTCAAATTAGAGGAATGTATAATCCTACATTTGGACTATAATAATACACAAGGCACAGTTCTTCCCGCCTCCTCATCATTCCTCTTTTACGCGGGAATAGTCAACTTTTATGAAAATAAGACTTGACAACCCATCAACATTGGTTTTTCTAGTCAATAAAAGATAATTTTTGCTAAATTGGCGTTATCTTTTTCTTGATGTTATCAACATTATTAAAGTGTTTATCATACATTATCAAGGTGTTGGACCGTGTTTAACTGTTATTCTTCTAAAATTAGTGTATGAAATTAGATTTGATGGATAATTATCACCATTTTTTTCCCAAGCAAATTAATATACCTAATGGTTGCTCAAATTGGCCGAATGCAATTTTTATGCATTTTCCACTGTGATCGATTGTGATACTTAAAGGTTTTTTAACGTGTTCACTATTTTTTTCTAAAATTAGTGTCTAAATAAGACTGGACAATTATCAAGATTTGTCTTCCCAAGTCAAGATTTCTAATTCTTGCTAAATTGTTCGAATGGCAATTTTTATATATTTTTTTTATAGATTATCAATACTTAAAGTGTTCCCACGCGTTCACCGTTTCTTCTAATTACTGTATGAAAATAATACTTGACAATTATCAAGTCCAAATATCCTAACTCCCCCCCTTGCTTAATGGCCGACGTATGCAATTAGACAGTGTTAGAGCAGTGTCTCATTGTTTCTCGGACAAGATAGGTAGGGAGGCATGGAAGAGAGCGAGCGGAAAAAAAAGGGGGATCACGGGGAGGGGAAGCGGTAAGTGTAGGGGGATGGGGGAGCATGAAAATAGGCAGGCTCCAGCGGGAACGAGAGAATCACGGAAGGGGTTTTAACAAGAGAGGAAAGAAAAAAAAGATGAGGCACGCAGAGGCAGACTGGGCAAGGAGGTGACAAGAGTGGGGTCTGTCAATACACAGAGCGGACGCAAGGAAGAAACGAGAGAGGCAAAAAATAGGTGGATATATAAAAAAGAGGAAAATCTTCCCTTCTTTCTGAAAATACACTTTGACTTAAATTTGCCAAATATGCAACGTTTATACCCTTTTTTCCCTGCCTTATAATCGTTTAAAGCTGTTTAATTTTCACTTGCTCTTCTAAGTTAGTGTGTGACAGTAGGACTTCTATAATTAATCAAAATTTGTTTTTTCAAGTAAACCTCTAATGCCTATTTAGAATTTGATGTCACGATTTTGACGGTGGCCTTTGGTGAAATAAAAAAGGCATGGCAAAATAAGAAGTCACTTTTTTAATCACTTTCCCTTGATTGTTTCTCTACATCTCGTGTTATTTTTATATATCGAAAAAATTACAATGAATAGGATTAATATGAATTGTAAAATTTCAATAAACAGTTGAAATACATTAATCAGAATACATACTAAAAAAATTATTATTGTAATAAAGGCATATTTAATTTTGAATGATTACATTTGTTACATTAAGTTTAGTTAAACTTTGATGAAAATTGGTATTAAGGAATGAAAAATGAATTAACATATTTTAACTCAAATAGCAACACAAAGTTTATTTTAAGATTAAAGCGTGCATGCATAGATTTGATAAACCACTTAGAATTTGAAGATTCTGTAACTAACTCGTACTCTTAAAAAATAAACAGTGCTCTTAAAGTTGATGTCTACACATGATTAAAATGATATCCGTATATTCTACACGTTATATTCAATGTCAATATTCACATAAAAATGGTATGAAGAGTCAAACCAGTACTTAACTCAATTGGATAGTTAACGTTTTGGGTTTGCTAAAAAAATAGTGTTCAAGTTGCTATTGTCACAAGTTCGATCGATCAAGGGCTGATAAGCCAGCCGAAGCCAATAAAGGAAATAATTACTCACTGGAATAATAGTGCAACCACAACCGAAGTCCAGATTTGGTCAACCGAAGTTAAAAAAAAAACACAACAAAGTAAAAAACATAGGAACAACAACCTTTGGAAAAATCAGTGAAACTCGATCGAATCTCGCGGAAGTTTGAGATTCAGTCAACCGAAATCTGTCAAGGTTAAAAGTGAAGAAGGTAGATCTCACTAACATGCAGATACAACTCGACCCAAAGTTGACATTCGGTTGAATCGAAGTTATAAATAGCTACCGAGTCATCAACTTTTGGAAAACAAAGAGTGGCTCCTCTGGAACTTCAGTGTAACTTCGATCCGAAGTTGAAGTTTGGTCTACGAAGTGTCGATCGAATTTGAGGCATTTTGATCATGCCCGTCCAAATCAAGAATCCAACAGTTGGATATTCATCAGAAGACTATTCAGAATCATTAAATATTTCAAACGACTCTATTCAACTTTTAGCTATAAATCCCATTGGGTTGTTGGAAGCATATTAAAGTACCAATCAAAATCATATCTATACTTGTATTTAATATTTTAAAGCATTGATCATTTATTGTGAGCTTTTAATTTGTCAAATCAAAGAGAGTAGATCATTTTAAAATAAAAAGGTTTTATTTTACTCATCATTGATCTAGAGTTGGTGAGCTTGAGTTACTTTAATTAGCATCCTCTTAAAAGGAGTGATTGGCAAATAGATAGGGATTCTCTTAAAGACTAGAAGTGTTCTAGTGATTATAAAGGTTTTTCAAACACTTTTAACCTTGAAGATAGTAAATTTCCAATGAAAGCTGGATATTGGACTTAAGGCCGAGATTTACGAACTACTATAAATCGTTTACAATCTTTATCTCCTTCTCATTTTAATTACTTATATTTTATTTAAATAAGAGTCATTGTAGTATATTTTTAACAAGAATTTAATTCGTAATTAATCCTAACAATCTGTTTCACCCTCTTCATATTTTGCATTCTAGCTACAATATACATAAACTATCGATCAAGAAAAAAGCGGAGGCCTAGATTAAAATCCAATGTCTTTAAACCATAATGCCCTACTGTTAGTGTTAACGTGGATGACATTCGTCCCAGGATAAAACTAATTTTTTGCCTTACCATAAGTGGCACTCACATGATGATCTAAAATATAAAATTAGAAAAACCAATTCACTTCTTTTTAAGAAAAAATTCGAGTTCATTGCCCTTTTAATTCCTAATGGCCAATCATAAGAGATAGAGTACAAATCATCATATTCATTAATCATGAATAATAATCATGCCTAATATACAATTAAACAAAATTATGTATATTATACAAAAAATCATGCATATTAGAAAAATTAAAATTCAATTATATTATCCTAGAACCCATATCGAAATTCTTTGTAAGATTTTTTTAAAAATTGGACGCTTACCAAACAGCTAACACTTCACTCGTAAACTTCGGTTGGTAAGGTCTCCTATCTCACGAAGAGGACTTGATGCGATAAAAAAAGCTCTCAGTCTTCTTACAATATTTCGCTTTTTTCTATGTCCCATGAATCGGTGAAGGACATGTATTCTTATACGATGTAGGAGATTCTTCATATCGGCTGAACAAAGGCTTAGAATCCCCTCCCAATTAATCAGCACCATAAATACTGCTTTCAATCTAAATCAAAACTGAAATATTTTGTTTTCCAGTTTTCATTTCAGAATTTCGCCCTTTACTATTCACAGCTCCATTTTAATTATTTATTGACTTTCGTTCTCCCAATTTTCAACAACGTACTAGTACTATCGATTCACCACCGGATGTTGGCACCTGTAGTGAATGATGCTTGGAGAGCCCAAAAAGCTGCACCGCAAGCAGGAATTGGATTTATTCCGCGTGCTGTCTGCGACGTTAGCGTAAATAATGGACCACAACTTCGACATGGGGGGGGGGGGAGCGTTTTCTTTTACCGCTTATCAACGACGTCTACGGTTTTCTATTACCTGGACGGTGGTTACTGGGATTAGACCAAACTTCGTACTTTTGCCGCTAATCACGCAACGGCTTATATGCGTAGTACTTTTCATTCAAAAAGTAGTTTTTTACTTTTCACTAGTCAAATTTTCATCGGGCCATGTTTGGTTATTTTTTTAAGATTGAAATTTGTCGGATTAAAAATTCAATCGGATTTAAGATTGGATATAAATCTAATCGGACTAAGTCGGATTACTAATCTTATAAATCTCACTATACACTTATTTATTTTTACAAGAGATATGATTGTTGGATTAAACACTTTTTTTTATATTTTTTTATTTGCCCTCAGATATAATTTTAAAATATACCTTTTTAAAAATTTTTAATTTAAAATAATTATGCACCAATTTGTCATATCATTCCATATAAGAAATATACTAATGTAAAATTCGTGCTTATGAAAGGAGATTTATTTTAAATATAAAAAAATAATTTTATTTTAATTACAATCATACTTTTATTAATTGATACATATAAGTTAACTCGTTGGTTAAAATGTGCTAACGCTGGTTATCATTAGGTAGATGTATATAAGATTCTATAATACTAAATGAAGTTTATATATGTTACCTAAATTTTTCATTTATGTTACCAATGAGTCCTTATGATATTTTTTTTTCTCTTTTTCTTCAATCTAAAAAAATTAGTTAAAGACAAAAAATACTTTGAATAAGATTATCTATTTTTTATTATACTTCGTTTATTTTTTTTAAAAAAACAATATTTATTTTTATCTTGTCTACCACTCGATTTAAAAATCATTTTTTTAATTAGATTTAATTATTTTTTTTAACTTTGAAAATTAATGAGAGAGTAAAATTTTATATGTTGAATTGGATAAGATTTGAACAAACGCAATCCTTATAGAATATAGTGATCATGGCTAACAATTCCGTATTTAAAATAAATTATTTGGATAAATCATAATTTCGATATTTTAGTAAATTTTGATAGTTTATGGTATTTTAGTAACTTGTAGGCCTGATTCATACCTATTGGATTTGTAATAATGGTGGTGGGTGGTATTACAAATTCTGCCATTTAATGGATTACATATCCAACCTCGAGAAAATTACAACACCATATTAGTGGCCCACAAGATTTATAATCCAATCCAATATCTAATCTCCAAACAAACATGCCCTCAAAGTCTCCACAATTTTAGCTACCGATTTTGTAATCTACTTCTTTTTTAAATATTATGTGTGTTGTAATTCCTCACAACTGGTAACAACACATATACGTATAGGTGTCAAATAACCAGAATGACACGGTAACGGTACGCTAAACGCACTGCTCGACACGGTTGATAGGTTGGACCGGATTAATTATTTTTTGGGGCATACATAGCACGACTAACATATTTATGTGAGTAAATTTAAATAATTTTAGATTTTTGACCATTAACCTCATTCATAAAAAAAATTATATACTGGGGCAGGGCACAATGGGTCGGGCCAATGGCCGTAACGACTTAAATACGGAGTACGATAAACGCCAAAATATATGGGTCAGGTTGCACACTGCCCATTTAAAAATTTTAGGTGCTTTTGTGATTTTTTTTTTAAATTAGATAAAAAATATATTAATTTTTGAACTCCTCTTAGCAAAAGAAATTGAAATATATAAAATTCTAATCAGCAGTAATTTTTTGTTTTGTAACAGGATGAAAAAAAATCCAAAAATCAAAGCATCTTAAAAATTCCTTAAAAACTTACCAACAAAGCCTAAGAAAGACTAGAGAGAATGATATCTACTTATAATTTTTTTCCTATTGTAGATAGAAGTGGGAAAAAATACAACAAGGTCCAAAATAAGTTTATCTAAAACATTAATTACCCTGCGCTATGCAAAAAAGAAAAGCATCATTTTGATAATTTTTTTATCGTAGAAGAACAATAAAAAAATAATCATAAATAAGGGTAACTTTCAGGTACTTTTTTATAAAACTACCTATCTAATCTAAACTAATATAAATAGCTATTTTTTTCAACCTCTGCCTACTCCCACCCTCTCGATGTTACCTTTTTTTTTACATTCAAAACTTTTACCCTCAATTCCTCTTCAAACTATAATTTTGCCACTTCACCATTTTATTCTTTTTTTTAATAGTCCGTGAGTTTTTTTTTTTTACTTTCACTTCGAATTTTTATATAAAAACAAATTTATGACAACATTTTAATAACGCCCTTTATGTTTTTTCCTTTTTTCCCCTGATTCTTGTTTTTTTTCTTTTACTTATTACTTTTACAATTTTTTATATAAAAAACAAAAAAATGACAGCCACATTAAACAAAACAAAGTAACTTAGGATAAAATTTTATTAATTTTTTTTTTACTTCCCACCTTATGTGTTTTATAAAAAGAAAAAAATGTAACGACCCGACCCTCCCGGGCCGTTAATTTAACTTACCTAAATTCGCAGTAATTTTCCTCAAATACAAACAGAGCACTTTGTCTTCAAATAGTCAATCGTCTTCAATGTTAGTTTACAATGTCTCCAAATAAATTAATACATAAAAATGACATAATCTTCAAAGCATTCACCGATCCATCTCGTACTATCCAAAACTCCCCACTCTGCCTGAAAATTATTTTAAACAGGGAAGTATCATACTACGAGAAATGCTCATACGAATCATATGGCTCACAATAATGTCAAAGTAGCCAACGATCATTTTCCTCAAAGACCTCATACTAGGTCTTTCTTGTATACATCACTAGTGATCGGCCTCATCCACGCTCCAAGCTCTCGCTTTTCCCGGTGCCCTTAGTGGAACTATTGGCGGATCCCACTCCAGTCAATGTATCCATCAAGTCCATAGCATTTAGCCATCACATCATATCATAAAGATTATGATTGCAATAAAATACCACGGATTTCAACATATAATACATTATCAAGAGGAATCAAATCAGATAGTTTAGAAAATAACTCCGGAGTTTAGAAAGCATATTTGTATATCCTCCTGTTCCTCAAATTGACTCATTAGATATGTAGATCTGGCTCCATGATCATCATATTAAAATTCCACTTGATCCGACATCATTCATCGTTGATTTTTTACTACCCCCATGTCTTTCATACTCAAAGCTAACACACCTAATAATTTCTCCAAGTCTCCTATTTCTTTCTTTCTCACTTAGTTCTTTCTTTCTCACTCTCTGTTAATTCCTGTATCTTGCTATGTCCCCCTCAGAGACTGCTCTTTTCTTTTCTTTCTTTCCGTCTCTGACGTGCTCTTCTCTTCCTATCTTCTATGTAATCTATTATACAATATAAAGATTTTTTATTATTTTATTAATTAATTTATTACTATTCTTTTTCATATTTTCTTTTTCTTTTTCTTTTTCCCTTTCTTTTTCCCTTTCTCTTTCGCTTTCGGCGCAGCCGCCCGCACCATCTGGGATTAAATTTTTTTATATAAATTACACGTCAGCTCTCCAACTTTTAATTACATTATATCATATCATTTAAATGTCTCTTTAATTTTATCCCAAGTTATATCTTTTAATTAAAACCCAAAACATAAAAATCGGGTTTATTACAAAAAAAATGGATCAAAAGTTTGATGGGTTATAGTTATATATTATGTGATACTATCCTTGAAAATTTAATAATGTATTTTTTAGTAGGTTTTTTGATTTATCATAAAAAACATCTAAAAAAATAAAACTTTTAACTCTCAACACATAGTAAATTCAACATTACCTAAGAACATAACTTCTAATCATATCTCCTCCAAAAGATAATTATATATATATATATAATATATTATGCATCTATTTTTTTAATTTTCTATAGTAAAATTCGGAAATAAAAGACAAAGAAGAATCAAGGGGTATTAACAAAAAGACTCAATAGAAAGAACATATAACTATCAACCCATCAAATTTAAAAAATATTAAACAATCTTTGATTCATATTTTTTCTTTTATAAAACATAAGGGTGGGAGTAAAAAATTTATAAAATTTTATCATAATTTTTTTTATATAAAAATTCGGAATTGAATTAAAAATCAAAATAAAAAAATCAGAGGTAATTAATAGAAAAAATAAGGAGTTATAAATTATATAAAAAAAATTTTCAAAGTTAAAAAAAAAGAATAAAATGGGTATTAAACAAAGTATAACAGAATTGTGATTGAAAGTGATTTTTGGCAGAAAAAAATAATGTTGAGATGAATCTGAGCCGTTAGATTAATTCAAATTAATTTCAATCATAAATACGGAGATAAATTTTTAAATTCCAAACGTAGTTGTGATTTATAATATAGATGGAAAACCCCAAATCAAGAGACAGCTTATGATACTCAATTAGGCTGTTGCAGATGCTCTTAACTTGACGTTGGCTACTCATGATGATCTACAAAAAAAAATAGAAGAAATTACATTTTTAAACCCAAAAGTATATACCCTATCCGATATAGTGTGTAATATGTATATATAATATGCAACTCGAAAATGCTATTCCCCTTTAATTGACTATAGGTTTTTTTTTTTTTGTTGTTTTTTTTGTTAATAAACAAAAGTGTATTGTCCCCTAATATGATGAGCCCAACAACAAATAAGTTTTTTTGTTTTTGATACATTTTACCATTTTGAGTTTTTTTCATTTTTAGTGAAAAAATTGAATCGTTTACTCGAATTTTTATATTTTTTCTGTTGTTTTGGAAAATGTTGTGTGTATTTTCAAAAAAGATCTTGTTCGGGGCAGTAATACGTAAGTGCAGTTCAACCTTCGATGACATGGCACTGACTTCATCATTGTTCACCGTTGATTTTTTTTGACTTATCCAATCAATTCACGCTCTGCTTTGACCCATTTCACGGTTTCTTCCGTTTTCCCGCCAACACATTGTGCACCAAGACTGAGGCAAGACTGAGCTCCATTTTGTAATGTTTTAAAAGTCAATTTTTTTATAATTTATTATTAAAAAGGTTAAATTTTTTTAATTTTTTAATTTTTTTGCTGTGACTGTAGATAAAATAACAAAAAGAAAGTAAGCAAAACGTCAACTCTGACTAGTTTTTTTGTTTATTTTAAAGAAAAAAAGTCAGCCGAACATTCAAATAAGGTTGGTTCTCACGGGGCCTGACTGAAAATCGATCATGTCTTCCGCCGAGCCCCCGCCCGCTTCGTCTCGCCTTGGGCTCTTGCAACTCCGCCAATGCGTCAGAAATCACACGCTCTATTTGCGAAGCGGCCTAGGCGTAATTGAAGATATTTTCAACTCCGTCAATTGATTGGTTGAAAACGGTAATTTTTTTAAATCCCCGGGCAAAAATTGACCTACTTGGCATTCGATCAGAATTTTTTTTCATCCTCTGTCTCTTTCCTCACATTTTGCTCCCTAAAGAATTTGCCGGGCTCAACCTACTTTGTTTACGAAAATGCCATAGACCTACGGTCCTGTGGCGCTCCGGCTTGTAGTCGTTGAACCGTTGAGAAGTCGGTCCAGTTAGTCCTGTTAGGAACACATTTTTAGAAATATGAATTTCTCAAGTTCCCAGAAGAAAAGGAAACTGGTATTTTCATAAAAATTCTATTAAACATCGCGAATAATAATAATAAATGGCATTTTAGTATAAAAGTCATTTTGGATGGATATTTTGTTTGACTACGAAAACTAACATACCTGCCACATCCATTCTAAAAATAAAACTTTATTGTTCCTGATTTGGAGCAGAATATTTCCGAACTTAAAAATAGATGGTCCACATTTCTCGTGATGTAATCTCACACCTCGAGTGCATCTGATCGTTCATTTTTAATTAAAAGTTTTTTTTTTTTAGCTAAATTCAGGAACCGAACACTGCTATCTATATCAGTTTTTGAAATTGATGTCAAAAACCACTGTGAATACTAAATATTGACTTAACATGAATATCTAGCCTTATAAAGATTTGTACTCGTAACAAATAACCATCAGATTATAGTATTGAAAATAAATTTCAATTTTGAATAAGTGCTAATTACAAGTTCATAACTTTTGAAACTAGTACTAAATCCAAGTTACTCAGAAAGTCTTTGATCAAGCATCAATTTATTTTTAAAATAATTTTTACCTTTTTCTACAAGATAAATATGTTCAGATCATATAATTATTTTTTTTTTTTGGGTGGGATATCATATCAACTTGATTTTTTAAAATCACGAAAATAAAATAAAGAATCCAAAATAAACCCATAGCCCCTCATGATTATGTGAATTGGAGAGGTGAGTCCCTCCGTTGTAATCCATTACGTTTGATAGTGGATTGTTGATTTCTCTCCGTGGACGTAGGCCATCGTTTTGGTCGGACCACGTAAATCTTGATTGGCCTTTTGTGTGTGTGGATCATAATTAGTTTTTTGAGCACAACAGGACTGTCATGTCATATCAAAGGCACGTTAACAAATACAGAGCGTTTCAGCAGACACAAACACACACACACAGAGAGAAGTGAAAAGAGATCAAATTCTTAAGGCCTTAAAATATCTATCAGAAACCTGATGGCTCAATTAATTCTGAGTTTTCTTTCTTCTCTTTTTATATTTTTTTGATAAAAAGGGTTGGCTTGAATTGGTATCTAGGACTGATAGAAATAAAACATCACATAAAAAAGGAATGGACAAAAGATACTAGAAGATACAAAACCAATTGAACCAACAAGTGGCATAAACCGGAGTCCTGCTATGAAGACATACTCTTCATTTACAGAAAGGAATAACGCATCCCTACCTTAGCAACCGGGATAGCAGATCTAACTCTCGCAGAATAGCATTGCCATCATTGGTTCCGACAATTCCTGCCACCACCAAATAGAAATTGATAACAGAAAATAAAAATAAGTCAGAACAAAGCAAACTTATCACCTCTACTGTAAATCTTTGCATAAAAAAAATACAGTTATTTCCATACTATAATTAGCAATAATGAATTTAAGTCAAGCTCCACATAACAAAGGTTACAACCTGTATATTTGATAACAGTCAAGACCTAATTATCCTACTTTCTAGGGAAACCAAGAGAATTGCACAAATTATTTAACCCCTGTATTCTATCATTTTTGTGGAAGCACTCCTGCAATAAGGTTTTCACAAAATCGGGTTTAAAGGGCTGACCGGACCATTTCTTCAACCGGTCCGACGGTTCACCGTTTTGAAACGTGGACGGTTCCACCCGGGTTTTTAAAACAATGGCTCCAGGCGGCCACGTATTCGGCTCGGCTTTGATAGCTAGGGATGGTCCTAGAAAATTGACAATTACCACTTGTACTTTTTTCTGTCGCATCGAGTACCCTTTTAAATCCAAGGGACTGAACTCCTTTGGATAAATTGCCTAAGTCTGTGTATCTAGTAGATATATAAAAATACGTTTTTACGGCCGTTAAGTGATTCCTAGGAACCCATGATTAAAATCTAGCATATATGCATCCCTAACATGATATCAGGTCTAGCTTGCCGTTAAGTAAAAAAGGATCCGATCATTCCTCAATAGAGCGTTTCATCCACATTTTTTCCATTTTTCGTCTTTGTCAAATTTGATGGTTTGCTCATAGGTGTAGTTTAATGCCTTGCTCCATCATGCCGAATCGCTTGAGGTAATCCTTGTTTAACTTTGCTTGATTGATAAAGTTTCCTCACTTGATTGCTTGATTTGAAGCCCACTGAAAATTAAGTTCACCCTCATGCTCCATCTTAAATTTAACTTGCATGCACTTAGCAAATTCCTTGCACATATTTTTCTTTAGTACACTAATATAATATCATCATATATATTTGTACAATGACATGTCCTTATTTTTTATTTTTATAATAGGGTGCGTTATCAATTGTTCCTCTTGTAAAGTCATTTTCATTAGAAATTTGTTTAGTTTTTCAACCAAGCTCTTGAGCTGTTTTTAGTCCATAGAATACTTTTGAGAGTTTAAATACATGGTTTGAAAATTCTGTTCTCAAACCAGGGAGGTTGTGCTACATATAGTTTCTCAGTTATATATCTATTTAAAAATATATTTTTTACATCCATTTGATATATTTTAAAGTCCATATAACATGCAAAAGCAAGTAGCATACGTATGGCTTCTAATGTAGCCACAAAAGCGAATGATTCATCAAAATCAATTCCCTCTTCTCTAATTATATTCTTGTGTTACAAGTTTTGTTTTAATTTCTAACAATGATTTGGATTCATCAAGTTTGTTTCTAAATACCCATTATGTCCCTATTATATATTTATTAGATGGCCTAGGTACTATTGTCTAACCTTTGCTTCTTTCAAATTGGTTTAATTCTTCTTGCATAGCTAAAAGTTAATGTTTATCAAATTCGGCTTCATGAAAGTTGTAGATTCTATTTATCGACAAAAATGCAAGATTGTTACAAATATTTTTAGTAGTTACCCCCTTTGATGGATCGCCGATGATGAGACTAATTGGATGGTTGTGAACATATCTTCATTCTTTAGAATACTTGAGCTTTCACCATCATGCATTCGAGTCTCCATTGAGGTAGTACTACTTCTAGTTAAATTTCTTTTTCACTGGCTTCTTCGTTAGTTTCTTGACTTTCTTGAGAGATCTCAGAATTTTCCATGCGTTCTTCAATTCCTACATTTCTTGACATATCTTTGAATGGTAGATTGTTAATTTGTCAAACGCAACATGTACGAATTCCCAACTACTAAATTTCGTTTATTAAAAAACTCGAAATGCTTGCTTGTAGTGGATATCCTAAAAAAATAGTTTCATCCGATTTGAATTGAATTTTTTTAAGTGTTTTTTGCCATTATTTAACAGCTTAGCATTTGCTCCAAAAAGCATTAAGAAGCCTATATTTGGTTTTCCTTCATGTTCAAAGTTCATATGGGGTTTTATTTAGTATAGGTCCTTATAAGAGAAGTTTCCCTTTATCCTCATATGTTACCTTACCCTCGCCCTCAAAGTTACACTCTAGTACATCATCACTCACCCTCGCCTCTCTATAGCCCCCTACTCCGTTCCTTCCTTCGAAACCACCCTAAACAACTACCAGCAAGCAAAAATCAAGTGTCGCCATTTAGACAACTATTGCCCTTCCCCTAAAAAAATACCCCTCAGTTAGTCTTGCCACACACCCATTATTTGGCTTGCACAACATAATCTTGTAGTTTCGTACACTTTAAGGATTCTCCTTCTCGCCTATGGGTGGAGTTTGATTACTTTGCCAGTATGAAGATACGATTCATTGTAGAGACCACTTCTCGAAAGGACTCCCTCTCCCTCCACAGACTTCTTCTCCTTCATATCGCCTACAATTACGGACGCTCTCCATATGAATTCTCTTATTATCACTATCAACTCTGATATCTCCTAGAATTTCCTTCCATCCTTAGTCCTTGAGGATCACGCGAGGGTTCCTTACATAATGCTATCCTTCTTCCAACTACAAAAAGGCGCTCCTCTATATCATTCCAGAGGTTGCCACCACTCTTGTTTGATTTCTAAGAGCTTTGGTATTATGCTTTGCTAAGTTATCCTTGCAAGTGTCTGATTCTAACACTGGAGGGATTTTAAGAATGCCTCGCCCCAAGTAGTAACGTGTTGTTCCTTTGCGTGTGCCAGGCTCACCCATATCTATTCGAGGCCCAATACTATACTGAATACAAGCAATTTTGGTTGTTAGTGCTACGCCCCCAGATTTCTACTACTACACAGTTGGCATATTTGTAGGAACGACAATTCTCACTTTCTATGCATCTGCGCACTATTTCTACCTTGCCAGCACCATAGCCTAGTGAATAACCGAGCCTCATGCGATGGGAGGCAATACCAAGCTCCAAATCATGGAGGTCTCCACCCGTGAAATGCATGGGATCACTGAGTATATCCGACTCATTCATAAGAATAATCCCCGCCTTACAAACAATACTTTGCACAAGCCTCCACCCCTCCATCAGCACCTATCCCACCTGAAGTTGACGTTCCTCACCGTTCTCGGCCGATCAGGACAACTATGATCCCAAGTCCGTCAAAGCATTAGTAGGGCCCAAATCGACAACCCGATCGCCTAGTGTAAGCGTCAGGTTGAGAAAAGAGCATTGTTTTTCATGGCATTTGATCATCTAGCCGGGCTCATAAAGTTAGGAGTTGATGCTTATGAAGAGGCAGGACAATCAACCACCCCTCCAGACGACCGCGAGCCAATATGTTTGGGGGGGGGCCCAAAGACAAACCAAGAGGGAGGGTGAATTGAGTTTTTCTAAAATTAATAACAATTATGATTAATTAACTTAATCTAGTCAATCAAAGTAATAGATTAAATTTAATATGCAAATCAATATAACTAAGAAAACAAATTAAGCAAGCAAATAAGGAACACAAAGATTTACCCCTATGTTCGATTAACTCTCTGCCATCCTTGACAGTTTGAATGACTTCATAGGACTGTAAAATGATTGTAAATTTAAAAGTCTAATGAACGTTAGGAAATGCTATGGGCACAAACTAAGTTGTACCCCAAATACCATAACTGATGAGGTGTTGTCACACTTGAGTTGGCTGGGTTGTGGGGTGAAAAGAAATGGGTGAAACCCTTACTCCAGTCAATTCAACTGCGATATCTCATCACTGGTTGATTAGTAAATCAAAAGGGAATAGACTAATACTATCAAGTGTTTAGTATAGAAGTCCCAGGTATGAGTTGAGTAAAAAATATCACAGAAATTGAAAGAATATGAATTATTAACTGGAGTGCTCTTGGTGTCAGGCCACTGTTAAAGTCTTGTTAAAATTTTGAGGGACCAAATTGCTAATTCTTTCCTCTATGTTAAAAAAAATTGCCTCAATGGGTATTCGCTGAATTTGGACAAACATGACTATAAATAAAATTAAAAATATTATGTTCATTCAGTTTCCTTTGTCATTTTTATTTCTCAGTTAAATGACTCCACAAATTATGATCAGGAACACTACGATGGAAATTAAATAATGCATTATTAAAATATCTTAAAAAAAAAAGGAACGGAAAGAATTACAAGAAAAAAAATATATCATTTCGTCCAACAAAAGTAGTCGGAGAAGAACCTACAGGAATGACACCTTTGGATGGACAGTATTATTATAGGGTTCTATTTTGATTACAATCACACCAAAAGTATTATACGCTGATGACAAAAAAAAATAAACTAAAACCCCTCAAAACTGAGAGGTCTATGATTCTCTCTCACGGCATCTTGGCTCTTTGGCAACGACGAGGCCAGAGAGGAGAAAGAGCAAGAGATGGGTGGATGTAGTCAAAAAAGTTAAGTGGGGTGCACTCCTAACTGGGATAGATGGAGGTGCCACGGAGGCCAGCCAGTGGTTAATAGCCCGGTGAATTAGCCACTCTTCAAAACTTCTTTTGATGTTCGTGAAGGTTTGAATGACTCATGGACTTGTCAGATCATGTACACCTACTAAGGGCAATCCCAAGATTTGCATCGTATATATAGGCGTTAATAAAAAAACATAGGCTCCGTTGAAATCAACTTTTTTTGTTTTTCGGCTGGCTTTTTTTAAGCAAAAGACAAAAAACTAATCAGAATTGCTTTTTGCTTTTTGCTTTTTATTTTTGTTCTTTTAGCTAAAATAAAGTCACAAAAAAAAAGCCAAAAAATCTTGACTTTTTTCTAGCAAGTTTAAGAAAAAACTTAATTTTTTAAGGATTACCAACGAGTCTATTTCCTGCCGTTCTTGAAGGTTTGAATGCTTTATAGGACTGTCAAATTATGTACATCTAACAAGGGCAGGGCAGTGCAAGATCGCTCATATTATAGCGAGTAAAAGAACACAACTTCTCTACCTCCTTCATAATTTGAATGGCTTCATAGGACTTATCAAAGAATGTACATCTAAAAGTCTCAAAGAATCTGCGTCTTATATATGCATTAGCAAAAGAAAAACGTAACACTGCTATACCATCCTTGAAGGCTGTGAACGAAGACTGTCAAATCATGTAACATCTAGATGCTAATAAAAAGCGGCAATCCCAAGATATGAATCATATATAGCGTTAAGCAAAAAACACAATCCCTCTACCATCATTGAAGGTTGAATGATCGTAAGACTTGTCAAATCATGTACATTAACAAGGGCGTCCCAAGATCAGCATAATAAGATAGCGTTAAGCAAAAAGAAAGAACACAAATTTTCTGCCCGTCCAAAACTTGTTGAACAAGCAATCTAATTTTGGTAGCTTATTTTAGATTCCTTTTGATGAATTAAAGCTATTTATATTGCAGACTCCGTTATAAAAAAATTACACTAGGAAAAAATACAAATAACATCCGGTAGTTCCTGTATATAACTAAAAAATGAGGGGTAACACACAATATTATACTCATTTTATTTGATATATATACTATTTTATTTTGATGATAAATGTTATTGAAATCGGGGGAAAAACTTTATGTATTTATATCCGATCAATATTAGTTTTTACATCATTATACTTTCAAGTGATTCTACAATATGATGATTTAGATTATCCAAAATGCGTCCCCAAAATAATTGAATGCACGTGCCCAGTCCAATTTTTGGGCAGCAGAAAAGAAAGTTGTGTCTTTGCAAATTCATATTCAAGGAATGCCAAAGCGCCACTATGTTCATACATACAAATATTCTTAGACATGCTTTAATAGATTCGATTCCAATATATAATAGGTTTGACTTACCTTGGGTGCCAATTTGTTTTCAGATTGAAAAGGTTAAATACAAGATCCAACATGACGCTGTCTAAATAGTCCCATTAATACTTTTATATATACTATAGTTTGTAGCTTTGAGAGGCTTGATTAATACTGTGTAAGCAACATGGTAAATGTAGCTATAATGAATTGTAAAGGAGGGGGGAAATGAAGGCTCCATATGGAAGCTCATTCTTATTTAATTCTCCACTTTAATTCAACAATTGAAGAATTACATAGTAAGTGTGGTACACACCAGGAAAAAATGTCAACTAATGCATAATATGGATATGATGCAGGAACCTGGTGACCCATAATAAGTAAAGACAGCTACCAAACAAAGTGATCTCTAAGAAACCCACCCAAAAAAACAAGGAAAGGAAAAAAAACAAAGAGGGTTAGTGATTTAGACTATGTTTTATCTTTATTAAGACGGAATTTACTCATATATCCACGCTTATTCAAAAAAATTTATTATGGAATTTGGGTAAATACATATTAATAAAAGACAAAATAGCGTAAAAATCACAGCAAAAAATAAATTGCTAATAAATTCTTGCTCTTGATATACCCTTGAAGATCCACACCAATCTGGAAACTTCGCCTGAATTTCATCGGGAACCAAAATTAAAGAATGAAGCATATGATCACCAAACAATAAATATAATGGTTTGGCTTCTTCCAGTTCAACTTGGAAACTAGATAGTGTCTCTTAATTGACCACACGTGCTCAACTTTAATTATCAAATTTATTCATTTTTAGTCTTAGCACATGGATCATCCAAGAAAAAATAAATAAATCCGGGCCAATTTGGCATCGGTTAATTTTGAGTTTTTAGGTTAGATTTTTTGAATTTATTTTTTAGTGAAATTTTTCACCACTTGATCCGAATCTTATAGTTTTATGGTTTCCTTGGCATAGGTATATGAAGGTATAGACATTTTAATATAATTTAAAAGAAAATCACTAAAGACAAAACAAAAATAATTTTACTTAACAAAGTAACTAATTTTTTGTCTTTAGTGGACTGTTTTACATATTGAATAAAAATTTTAGATTTTAAATTCCTCTCGGCAATGACCAAGAAAGTAAAAAAATTTGATCACAGTGGAAAAAGTTCGCTAAAAAAAATGATATCAAAAACCAAAACAAATAAAAAATTCTTAATAAAACCTAAACCAAACTGGCCTCATTTGAGATGTAGCTTTATGATTTTATCATGGTGTAAAAACGGACGACAAGTAGTTAAAAACTAAGCTGTCCCATTTTATTTTAAAAACACGATAAAATTAAGAAAATTGTTACTCCCATCCCCGCAGCCCCAACCTGATGTGACTAATAATTTTTTTTAATTTTCCACTTTTACCCCTAATCCCCGCCCCAACTTTCACTCTGCCATTAACCTTTAATTATTTTTTTTTTTCTTTTAATACCACTGGTTATTATTAAAAAAATTGATCAAAATTTTTAATTTC
>VIGQ01000011.1:72500-87500 GCA_009663005.1 Actinidia chinensis
TTGTGGTGGTGCAAGTGTTGGTCATAGCTATTGCCCTCCTTGCCTTCAATTCTTCCACTCTTTCCTTCAATGGTTGATGTATGTGGCTGCCTGATCCAGCTGATCATGTTGGGATACCCTGTCCTGAAAAAAATTGTCATTTTGGTCAAAAATTGCTAGGCAATAAGGTTTTTTTTTTTTCTAGACCAGACCATTTGGTTTTGGTAGTCGTGTAGCAACACACGATGTTGTGAGATTGCGGGTTAAAAGTCTATGAGATAGGCTTGATTCCCATTGTGATTTTCTTGTGAGTGGGTTAGGGTTAGAGTAGGTTCGGTTATCGGTTTACATAAAAATGTGTTTTTCGTACTTAATTAGGGTTAGTTTTCTTTTTCATACTATACTTTTTAGTAATGCATCCACAATTATATCTCTTTAAATTAATCGTCTTGCGACCACACTAGATATCAATTTATCAATAAATTAATATTATAATTACAAAAATATTTTAGCTTTTTGACTTAACAATAATATATTATATTTATTCACTTATCAATGTTCGAGAATTTGATTTATCACAATAACCTAGTTTAAGATTCAAAGTTATATAAGATGTATTTAACAATTAAGACTTCATGATTCTGTACAATTCGATAATATTTTTGATCCAATATATTCAATTAAGAGTTCATTGAATTATATATCATAAAAATGAAATGTATTCAACTTCATCTAAAAAAAGTGAATACAAATTATAATTTGTGACCAATGGATGAGAAAGAGAGTACTTTCGGATGATTGAAATGAGGAGGGATGAGAGAAAATGAAGCTTGAAGTATAATTCCTTCATTTGAATTCTACGGTTCCTCTCCACGGTCTTCGATCAAAGTTTTTGTTAGAACTCTGCACAGCCCTTCATCCCTAACGATCCCACTAAAGCACCACCACAACTCAAAATGGTCAAGGGCAACAACTATCATCCAACGTAATAGGAAGAGAAATGCCATCTCCCCCACACTCCTTATAACAACAAATTTAGCGCGAGAGCAAGCTAGAGAGGGAGCGGTGGGGGGAAGGGCTAAAAGGAAGGAAAGAAAATGGAATCCTGGATGTCAATTTGTGGGCCAGGCGAGGGGGGAGGGGGGGGAGAGAGGTGGCCCATTAAACAGGGAATTTGGGACTCGTAATCGATTTAGACATACTAGTGTGAATGCGAGTAATGGGCATGGCCTCTACGGATAGTAATCGCCATCATGCATTCCAGCTCAATACATAGGATAAATACATCACAGTACATCACCTTGAGATTTTTTACAAATACGATTACTTCCTCTTTCAAGGAGCTAATTGCAATAATATTCCTTACTTTAGAAACTATGTCAAGAGTGAGTTGGTATTTTTGTAAATAATGACTATGTCTCCTTTACTTTAGGACTTGTTGTAATTTTTTTCTCAATACACCAACTAAAATTTCACAAATACAATTTATTTGCAAAATATCTATTTTTATTTTTTTATAATAAGTAATTTTTTTAAAAAAAATATTATCTAAATAGTTTACTTTAAAAAATACAAAACACCTCCCCTTGTACTAAAAATAAAACTTTTTTCCCAACAAAAAAAAATTATTTAAAGATGTTATTATAATATTTTACTTTTTAAGTGTATGATCTAACTAATTAAAAAAATTAAAATTTTATTGTAATTTTCTTTTAAAAAAAATATGAAGTTTATTTAATTCTAATTGGTGTTGAGAAACTAATTTGACATCCTAAACTGTAAGGGTAATATTTTATTTGTGTAAAAAAAATAGATCTAAGAGAGAATTTGACAACAATTTCAAAATAAGAAAGGTCCGTTATAATTTAAAACTACAAGGTAGTTATCTAATGTTTTAAAATCCAGGAAAGATCAGTGAAATTTACCCAGAAATTTTGGTAAGCTCACTTTAATGGATAAGCGGCTTCCATGTCCCCATTGATTTGTCTATGATTAACTTTTAATATCTCAAAATATTTGTCCAATTCCAAAAATCAAACTATAAAATTTACAAACTTCTATTTTGCACTTTCATTTTTAAAAAATTAATGTTGACACATTCATTTTTCAGTTTTGAAATTTTAAATTGTTGAAAGTCATCTTAGATAATCAAAAGTTTTAAAGCATCTCTATTTTTCTTCTTAAAAATTAAATTATCTAAATTGGACAAAATTAGACGGAAGAAAGCCTTATTCTGTATCTTGATCTCTATTGCTCTATAGATTTGATTGTATATTTTAGGACAAAAGACTAATAGGTATATTTTTGTGGCAAGATTACAGTGAGTTTTATCAAGTTTTAATTTGCGCGTAAGTTTATTTTTTGAAATTTGGTACAACTCTAAATTCAAGTACCGTAAATGTGGCATTTTTACAAGTTACCTGTTTTCCAATAAAATGTGAATTTCACTTATATTTATAAACCAAACCTAATTTTTACTTAAAACCATATTTTTATGAAAAAATTAAAGAAAAAGAAATTTTATTTTTCATTAGTTGCCTAAAAACCCAATATTATGCTTCTCACCAATTTTAACATTAGGTAACCTAATTGGTTTTAAGAATTATGCAATTATACTAATGTCCACCAATTTCAAAAATATGATTAAAATTAGAATCACGTTATTTACAACTGATAGATTCAATAAGTAAACAAATGATATTTGCTTTAAAAAATAAATTAGATACCTTTAGATAATGTTAAATAAGAATATAATATTTATTTCTAAAAATTGAAAAATACATGTAATTGAAAAAAAATTAATTTCATAGGTTAAATTAGATTATAAAAAGTTGAATTATGTTTTGGCCAAAGGGCAAAAATTGGAATAGTCTATACTATTATGATATTTGAATTTAGTTGTACAAATTATTGAAATAGAATTGATTGTCCAAATAGGAAATTTTTGAATAGAACTAATGATAATATGCACAAAAAGCTATATTTATTTGTTAATTTTTTTATATTGTATTTATTTTGAAGCTGAACAAATCAATATTGCCTGTTAATTTCCTCCCATCCACTTTAACTATCCTCCAGTGGACATAAGTTACAACACGGCTATTATTTGTTATAGCATCTGCTTTATCTGTCTTGAAAGTTATATCAAGTATTTTTTAACAAACAACACACAGCTTCTCCATACGAGTAAAAACGCCTTAAAAAAAATTTGGTTTTAAAAATTATTGTAATATTTATTCTTAAACAAATAAAAATAACATTTAATAATGAAAAAAACATGAACTTCATATGGATTAAAATTAGATAGAAAAAGTGGTAATTTATGTTTTTTGATATTCCCAAGGGCAAAATTGGATAGTCTATACTATTATTATGATAATTTGACTTTAGTTGTATCAAATTAATTTGAATAGAACTTTATTTTCCAAATAAGAAAATTTGATAGAACTTAATGATAATATTGCACAAAACGCTATATTATTTGTTAATTTTCTTATATTGTGTTGATGTTGAGCTGAACAATCAATATTCTGTTAATTTCCTCCCATCCCCACTTATTAACGAACTTCCTCCAGTGACATAAGTTACAACGCTATTTGTTATGCATCTGCTTAGTCTGTCTTTAAAGTTATATCAATTATTTTTTAATAACAGCTTCTCCATACGAGTAAAAAACGACCTTAAAAAAAATTTGGTTTTAAAAATTATTTTTTTTATGTTTTTCAAACTTTCCTTTGAATAATTATTTTTATATTAAATTCAACTACGACAAAAAAAATAACTCTTATACTCTCCTTGTCTCTATATTCACTCATACGCATTTAATTTTATATATCCATTACACTTCAACTCCCAAAATTTTAAGAATGATAATTTGGGGGGATTATTTTCAGTTGGACAATAATAATACATCATGCCACGGTTCTTTCCCCTCATCATTGCCCTTTTACGCGGGGAAGTCAATTTTAAGAAAATAAGACTTTGATGAAAGGTAATTCTTTGCTTACATTGGCCGGATTGTAACTTTGGAAGTACTTTTTTCCTAACGTTATCATACGTTAGATGTTGGACCGTGTTTTACTGTTTATTTCTTCTACAATTAGTGTATAAAATAAGACTTGCTGGCAATTAACGTTATCATGCATTAAAATAACCTAATGGTGTGCCTCAAATGGCTGAAAATGCAATTTTTTGTTAATTACTTTTTTCCCAGCAACGATTGTGACATTTTTGGGGAGTTGAAGGTGATCGACCATGTTTCACGTTTTTTTCTAAAATTAGTGTCCTAAAAATTGTACTGACAATTAATCAACATTTGTCTTCCACCAAAGAGGCAAAGATTTCTATTTCTTTCTTAAATTGGCCGGAAATGCATTTTATTAGACCGTGTTTCATTATTTCTTCTAAAATTAATGTATGAAAATAAGACTTGACAACCAAGATCAACTTTTACTCACCGTTATATCACTAAATATCTTTTTTCCCACAAAAGGCATGCCAATACTAGAAGTCACTTGGGTTGGAATCACTTATATTTCCTCAGTGCGTGGTTAGAGGTTTTATATACACTTCCATTGTGATTTGTAAGGAATTAAAACCCTAGCTCTATCATCTCATGTTATTTTTATATTTTTGCGAAAAACTACAATTAACAATTATATATGAACTGTAAAATTTCAATAAATATTAAATACATAATCCAGACTAGAATACAAAACTAAAAAGTATTCAGATATTATATAATCGAAAAAAATCGAAGTCTGGATTAAGATCCAGTGTCCTTAAACGCATAATGCCCCGCTATCGGTACGGGGGGTGGCTGGGCGTTTGTTCCAAATACAATTTCCCCCGATTTTTATCACTTGCGAAAGTAGAACTCCAATCTTGTAACCTGGCGAATTGGTAACGTCTTTTCTCTCACGATGAGAATCTAATGCGATAAAAAAAACTCTCAATTTTTTTATAATGTTTGTCATGAACTGGCACAGGAGATTTCTTCTTTTTATAGATTGTACAAGGCTCCAGGACGCTCCTCCCATTAATAAACACCATAAAATGTTGCTGCAATTCTGAATCAAAGTGAAAGTGTTTTATTTCAGAATTAACGTCTAATAATCAATACATAAAACTGATTTTTAATTCTAAATTAAAACATAAATATTTTGATTTAGAATTGATGCTCCAATTAATCAGTACTATAAATCACGGCTTTCAATTTGAATCAAAACAAAAATATTTTGATTTCAGAATTTAACTAAGAACAAACTTACCGCTTTCAACTATAACAAATCCAAAAAAAAAATAATAGCTCCGTACGATAATATAGAACTGATGAATTAAAACACGATGAAAGTAGTGGCTCGACTAGAGGAAGAAGCGGAGCATATGCACTACCGAAAAGAATGGACCTGATAGAATAAATCAAGTTGCATAATCTATGCCAAAATACTGATGTGTCTTTCCGAAACACATTAAAGAAAAAAGAAGTTCCAGGAGACTCGGGAAAAGAGAAAGATAAAACCCCCAAAAAGATTAGTCAAACCCTCTCCCCGTTTTCATGTAACCTCTGAGAAGTGGTGGACATTGTCCTACCTAATTCAATCATTTGATTAATGGATCCGGAGGGAGATGTCTAAAAAAAAAAAAAATATAGGTACCACTTCCCTTTATTGTAAGTAACATTTTAGAAATAAAAAGAGTAAGTCAAAAATCATATAGAGATTAAACTGTGTCGTTTAGGTCTCTAAAAGATATTTTAAGAAGTAATTTATAATTTAATTAGACATATTCAACGTGATAACCTAAAGCCCAGGTCAAGCAACAAATTAGAACGAGCAATGGAACAGGTGAACTGCGGTGCACAGCCGCACAACGCACAGTCTAGGAATCCGGACACAACTAATCATGCTGAGTAGTTTGGAGGACAAGGCTGACGGAGGGTTGTGCGCCGCGTGGGACAGTGTCAAGCTATCGGCTACGGTCCACCAAATTTACATTAGGTATTATGACTATAAGAGAATCTTTAAATCACATAAAAAATAAATAATCAACCAATTTAACAAATTCCAATACCACTAAGCTTTCAAATATTTCATTAGGTATTATTGATTATTAAGATATTTTTAAAAATATCATAAAAATAATAATAAACCATTTAAGGAAAGTCCAATACAATAAGTTTTTCAAAGATTGAGATGAGACTTGATGGACAATTCATTTTTATTGTGCGTTTCAAGATTCCGATCGCTAACGATTAAAGATCTATATATATATAGATCACTACCAATAAGTTCAAAACTATTTCATAGGTATTATGATTATTAAGATATTTTTAAAAATATCATAAAAATAAATATCAACCATTAGGAAAGTACAAATACCAATAAGTCAAACTATGAGGATGAGACTTGATGGACAATTCATTTCTATTTTTGGTTCAAGATTCTGCAACGATTAAAAATTATATATATATATATATATATCGATATATTATATATATATAAATGGAGTGAATAGTAACAATGACAACAATATTTTTTTTATTTTGCCCCTTACCATCATTTTTTTTTTTTTATTTTGCCCCTTAACTCAATGACCACCAATTTTGTACCCATTTTGCCCCTTCGTATTACATATATATTTTTCTTGTCCCTTTAATAAATGTGAGGAATAGACTATTTCCATTTTTTTTTTTAGGATTTTGCCCATTAGTAACTTTTTATTGCCATTTTTTAACTCATTTAGCAATTCAGGTGCGATTCAAAAATTTTTTTTTCAATTTTGTTCCTTAGTAAATGTGAGTGAATAGTAGCTCATCTAATATATTTTTTTCGATTTTTATCCCTTCGTAATTTTGTAACTCATTTACCATAAATTTTTTTAATTTTGCCCCCTTAATGAATGTGATGGAATAGTAGTTCATTTACAACCACTTTTTGTTTTTTCGATTTTGTCCTTACTACTCAATGACCACCAATATTTTTTTTTTTTGTTTTAATTTGCACCGTACCACCAATTCTTATTTTCATTTGTGCTCCTTAGTTTCACGGACCACACTGTTGTTTTTATTTGCCCTTAATAATATTTTTTTTTTCATTTTGTCCCTTAGTAAATGTGATGAGTGAATAGTATCTCATTGCCATATTTTTTTACGATTTTGCCCAACTTAGTAACTTTCTACTACCAGTTATTTAACTCATTTGTACCATCATTTGGGACCAAAACTTTTTTTTAATTTTACCCTTTAGTAATATGAGTGAAGAGTAAAAAAAAAAAAAACCCCCCCCCCCTTTCCATTACCACCATTGTTTTTGATTTTACCTTTTAGTAACTTTTGTTTAACTCATTCCACAAAAAATGTACCCTTAGGAATGTGAGTGAATAGTAGCTCATACAAACCATTTTTTTTATGATTTTATCCCTTACTACTCAATGATCGCCAATTTTTTTTTTATTTTGCCCCTTAGTAAATATGAGTGAATACTAGCTCATTATCACTTTTTCGATTTTGCCCCTTAGAAACTTTTTTATCAAATTTTTTAACTGTTTATCACAATTTTTTTTTTCTATTTGCCCCTTAATAAATGTGAGGAATAGTAGCTAATCTACCACCCTTTTTTTTCGATTTACCCCCCCTTAGTAAAATTTTTTCACTCATTTATCACACAAAAAATTTAAGTTTGTCCTTAGTGAATTGAGTGAATAGTATCTCATTACAACTATTTGTTATATATATATAGATATTATAATATGTGTGTGTGTTGATATACAAGTAGCTTTTAACTACCATTTTTTTTTTTTTATTTTGCCCTCCCGTTCTATTTTTTTCTTTGTTTCTTTTTCCCTGTCCCCTCTTCCCCCCCTTTCCTCTCCCATGCATACTCCCACGATATAACTAATACAATGTAGTGAATGTATAAGTGCCCACCAACCTTTTTCTCTAATTTTGCCTCCTTCCAAAATTTTTTTGGTACATTATAGTTTCAGTCCCTATATTTTTCGAATCTACTACTAACTGTGAGTTACATATTAGCAATTGACCACTCCCTTTTCTTTCCCTTTTGCCCCTCTCCAATTTTTTATTAGTAAATTATCAGTTTCCATTCCTCTATATTTTTCTGTTATTATATTTATGGTTTTCTAAAATTCCTGTTAATACTAAGTGTCCCTGGATTATTACTACTTTATAGATTATCCCTAAAAGTTGCCGTAACTGAATATTTTAGATCTAAGTGTCGGTTATTTTCAACTTTTTCCCATCAACTTTCTTATTTTATTCATTTGGTCTCAGACCTTTTCTGATTTTGACAGTTTGGTCCTGAACATTCCCTCCCTATAATTTTTGATAATTTCAGTTTTGGGCCCTAGAGTTTATGTTTCCCTAACTTTTTTTTCAATTTTACCCTAGTCCATAATTTTTTCCTCATTTGGTTTGTTTCGATTTTGCCCCACGTTGTGAGCCCCTAATTATTTTTTTATTTATTTTTTTTGGGGGGAATTATTTTTTTTATCACTAATTTTTCGACGATTTTGCCCCTACCCAATTTTTTTGCTGATTTGGTGTTGTTTTTTTTTTTTTTGAGTGGACATAATTCAGACCACCATTTTTTTTTGATTTTTGCCCGTACCCGTTTTCTTTTTTTCTAATTTCTTTTGCCTTGTTGCCCCTACTTAATTTTTTTTCCAGATTTGGCCTCCACTTTTTTTTTTCGATTTTTCCCCGAATCATTTTTTTATTTTGGTTGGGAATAGTAATTTTTTTACCACTATTTTTTTGCCGATTTTGCCCCTACCCATTTTTTAATTCTATTTTTTTTCTCATAATTTTGCCACGTGTTTATTTTGAGTGAACCGTACAAAAACGTTATTTTTTTTCCAATTTGGTCCCTACTCAATTTTTTTATCTATTTTGTCATTTTGCCCCTACCCATTTTTTTATTTTATTTTTTGTGCCTATTTTGCCCATTGTTGAACTTGGACGAGTTTATTTCCATATTTTTTTTTTTGATTTTGCCTAATTATTTGGTGTCTTTTTTTATACAAAATGTTATTTTCTATTTATTTCTTCAACTGCCTGTTTCACGCCATGTGGCCTCAAGCGAAATTTGTCCGTGCAAGCATGCTCGGCTCCCCCCTCGTGGCGTCATCATCTCTCCTCTCCTATGGTATCGCGAAACCACACAGAGGTGCAAACATGTCGACAATATAATAGCGTCATTATCGACCCTATCGGCGCCTTTCTTCTGGGCGGCGTTTTCCTTTCTACCCCTGAGTTGTGTTTGGAAATTCCAGTTAGCCTAAATGTTTTTGAATAATTAACATTTTGGTCTATGGAGTTTTTTTTTATTACAGTTCTGTCCCTATGGTTACTTAATAATTACAGATTGGTCACTAAAGTTACTGTAAATTACATTTGAGACTCTTAAATTTCGGTTATTTTTATTTTGGCGTCAAAATTTAATGATTTTTGTCAATTTGATTAAAGAATTTTTTAATTTTGACAGTTTGATCCTGACAGTCCTAGAATTTTTAAAAATTATAGTTTTGGTCCCCAGAGTTACTGATATACAGATTAGTCCGTAAGTTGCTGTATATTACATTTTTAACATTGAAATTTCGGTTATTTTATTGGTTTTGCCTTGCCTTTGTCGGTTTTTACCCCAATTATTTTTCGATTTTGCCCCTACAAACAATAAATTATCTACCATAATTATTTGTTTTCTATTTTGTCCCTACTTTTAATTTTTTTATTTTGCCCCCTACTCCATTACTCATTTAACTACCTTTTTTTTTCGATTTGCCACTATCATATTAACTCCTTACACCATTTGTTTTTTTCGATTTTGATCCCTACTTAATTTTTTTGTCCTGATTTGCCTCTAATCACATAACTCATGATTAGGTTTCTTGGTTAATGGATGCTTATTTGAAAACTCACCCGTGCATGCACGGGTATTTTTAATTTTGCCCCTAACTCATCTACCACCATTTTTTTTTTCGATTTTACCCTTAGTAACTTTTTTTAACTCATTTACACAATTTGTTTTTTTGAATTTTGCCCTTGTGAATGTGAGTGAATATACTCATTTACAACTTTTTTTAGTCCCCGAATTTGTCCCGTTAACTTGTTAGCACTATTTTTTTATATATAAATGTGAGGGGCACATTAGTTTTTACCCTAATTTTTGTTTTCTATGTTGGCCCCCCTCCTATTTACTAACATTTTCAATTTGGCCTTTAGACTTACTCCGTTCTGTCATAGCAACGGCATACTCCCCACTATTCTACCCTTTACATATGATTACCTTACCCTAAATTACCACTCCGACTGCCCTTTTTTGTTTTGTATTTCCATTTTGCCCTTCTCCACATTTTTTCACGATAAATCAGTTTCAGTCCCTATATTTTCTAATATTACAGTTTGGTCCTTATAATTTTTGTTAAGTGCAAATTGAATCCCCAAATTACTGATATTACAAATTATTCCTACTTGCTGTAAATTAATATTTTAGACCCTTAAGTTTTAATTATTTTATTTCGGTCCCAAAAATTCTTATTTTGTCATTTGGTCCCAGAACTTTGTTGATTTGGTAGGTTTGGACCATGAATAGTCCCCTAGATTTTTGATAATTACAAGCTTGGTACCCTATAGTTACTGATATTATAAATTTAGTTCCTAGAGTTGCTGTAAATTGGTAATTTTGACCATAAGTTTCAGTATATTTTATATTTGAACTTGGCTTTACCAATTTTTTTTTATTTTGCCCAATAATTGTTTTTTATCGATCTGCCCTACTTTAATTTCTTTTTTTATTTTCCCAAATAATTTTTTTTTTCGATTTTGCCTCTATTTTCATTGTTTATTTTTCGATTTGCCCATACTCGTATTAACCTTATTTACCCACTATTTTTTTTACTGTATTTTTTTCGATTTTGCCACTATTGCACATTAACTCGATTTACCACCATTGTTTTTTTTTCAATTTTTGCCCCTACTTAATTTTTTCGTCCGGGCATAGCACTGGTATTTTTCGTTTGCCCCTTAGTAAATGTGAGTGAATGTAGCTCATCTACAATTATTTTTTTTTCCGATTTTACCCCTTTAGTAAGCGCTTTTGTTTTAACTCCATTTATCACAAATTTTTTTTTTTTTATTTTTTCCCTTACAGTGTGAGTGAATAGTAATTCATTTTATAACTATTTTTTTATCCCTAATTTGTCATTTGGTACTTTGTTGGCACCATTTGTTTTTATATATTATATGAGTGCGACATCATTTTTATCACCAAAATTTTGTATTTGCGATTTTGCTCTCCCTCCATTTTTTATTTTTATGCACGGGATATACTCCCACTAGAAAAAAACATTAACCATTTATTACCATTTTTTTTTATTTTGCCCCTACTCACAGGTTAACTCTTTAAATTAGTTTCTTGGTTAAGAATTGCTTATTTAAAAACTCGCAAGCCCTAGCACGGGTCACTCCCTAGGAACAAAATTGAAAAAATGTGAGTGAACAGTACTTATTATCTCCATCTATATACTAATAAATGTGAGTGATGAAAAAGTAAATATATTACCTATTATACTAATAAATGTGAGTTTTTTGAACAGTACGTTATGTTTACCACCAATTGTCTTTTCCATTTTGACCCTTGCTCTATTGTTTCAAGGTAAAATTACAGTTTCAGTCCCTAAATTTTTGGTAAGTATAGATTGGTCCCTAAAGTTACTAATAATTATAGTTTAGTCCTAGGGGGGGGGAAGGGGGGTTTTTACACAAACTTTTTTTCGATTTTCGCCCCTAGCATAATGTTTTCCCATTTTGTTTTTTCGATTTTCCCCCCACGTTTTTTTTCACGATTTTACCCTTAACCTTTTTTTTTTGGGGGGGGGCGAAACAATAATTTTTTTTACCAACATTTTTGAAATTTTATTTACCGGCCAACTTCTTTTTCGATTTTGCCCTTCGCCATAATTTTTGTTTTTGTTTGTTTTTTTCGATTTTGCCCCCACGTTTTTTTTTCTTACGATCATTTTTTTAGTTTCTTACCCACCAAACCTTTTCCCGATTGGCCCCTAGCCATATTTATTTTATTTTATTTGATTTGATTTGCCCCATATCTATTTTTTTTGTCATTTACCCCTAGCCATTTGTTTTGCCTATTTTTTTGCGGATGTTGCACCTACTCAATTTTTGTTTTGAAACTTTTACCAAATTTTTCCCCTGATTTGCCCATACCATTTTTTATTTTATTTTTTATTTTGCTCTACCAATATTTTTGCATAATTTTGCCCTCTCTTTTTTAATTGAGTGAATAGCACTCAGACCACCATTTTATTTTTTGATTAGTCCCTACCAAATTTTTTTTCGATTTGTCACCCTCCCTATTTTCCAATTTTTTGTGCCGATTTTGACCCCTACCCAATTGGTTTTTACGATTTTACCCCTTTTCGTGGCCCAATATAAATCCCCTTACCCATTTTTTTTCTATTTTTTTGGCGAAGTTTGCAACTACCCATTTTTTCCTGAACAGTAACTCAGTTACCCCCACCATATTTTTTTGTTAACTTTGCCCCCTACTTTACGGAACGTTGAACGATTTTAACCCTCGTAGTTGGTAGTTGATCGAATTTACTACGCACGGCATCTTCCCACTAGTAATATAAACACATGATTATGAAGCTAAACTTGGTGTTTCCCATCCGTTCTTTTTCTTTTCTACCTACTCATTATCAGATTTTTGATAACTCCATGTTTTTACAAAAACACTTTGTGTTTTTTCTTATTATATAACTTTTGAATGCCATGTTAAAAGGCAAAAAGCAATTGTTTAAAGCTAGCTTATATAGTCGGCCTAGTTTATTTTTTTTTTTAAGATTTTTAGCTAGTTGGTTTTGCGGTTTTTTTGTTTCAGTGAGTTTCTAAAGTTTCATATTTTTCAGTTTTGCTTGATGAAAGGAGTTTGAAAATTTGAGTTATAAAAATTCACTCAAGATTAAAAATATATAGACCCAACCCAATGGTTGTGGTTATGGAGGGCTACCGTTCACAGTTTCGATTTCGAATTTTATGATGAAAACTGGGACTACAGACCCCAATCCCGAACATTGGCCACAGAGGAGGCGGCAATTAAGGACCAGAAGCAAAGGACCACATGGATATTTGAGTATTACAAATAGGATCCATATGTTTAAGAAAATTTATCAGTTAGACTTGTATCATTACATTAGTGCCCATCCTAAATTAATTTTAGAACCTTTTAAATGTTTGAATTATGTAAGAAAACCCTGTTATAGGACTGAAGAATAAAATCATAAACAATGAAACGAAAGAAAAAATAATATAACTTAATAAAATTAATTTATGAATTTGATTAATGTTATCAAAGTTTTACTAATGCGATATAGTATTTTTAAACTTACATGGTATGTTTATATTCTAAACAAAAAATATAACACTAGAACTTTTTCAAAACAGATTCTTTCAGTTCAAAATCTGATTAGGACTCTTTCCCTTTTCCTCTCCCTCTCCCTCTCCCTCTCGAACTTATTACATAAAATTCTGCATCTGCCACTATTGGCCACTCTAGTGAAAGATGTTGGGAAGAGTTCAAAGTTAGACTAAAAGATGAAAAACCAGTTAACTACAGATGTTTGTGGGTTCACGAGGTTATCGGTTCGGGTTCCGATTATGAAATTTGGTGTGGAACTGGTACTATCGAATCCAATCAGACGATCGTGGCCGCCCCTAGTGGAATGATGTTGGGAAGAGCTCAATAGTTCGACTAAAAATATGAAAATATTCATGGAAAACAAATTTTGTGATTCGTGGAGACTATCGATTCGGTTCCGATTTCAAATATGTGTTTTTGCGTTCGATCTATGCGGACAACCTTGAGAAGAATCGAAGAGGTCCAAAGGATAGATCTAGGGTTTGAGTCTTTGAGAGAAACTTGCACTTTTGCAAAGAGAGGAGAATGGAGAGAGATAGAAGAAACCACACCTTATCAAAGAATAAGAGAGTGTGTGGTGGTTGTTATGTTATCTTTTTGTGATAAACTTACTATTTTTAGTTGGGTTAAATTGTATTTATGGTATATTTAGAAGTAAAATTGATATTTTTATTATTGAATAAAAAACAAAAACGTATTTATGATATATTTGAGAATAAATTAGTATTTTTTATGAGATTAAATTATATTTATGGTATAGTTCTGAAAATATAGTAGATTTTTAAAAATTAAAAATTATATTCATTATAAATTGTATAATAGATAATAGTGGTGCGTTTTTGTGAGTCTGTCCCTCCGCCAGTCAAAAAGCTGCATGCCAGCAGGAATTTGGATTTTTGTTTCTGAGGTTGCTGATGACACTCTTCGTAGTGAAGAAAGAAATAGATCACAACACCGACACTCGTTCAGCATGGTAATGTAGATTAAAAATAGTTAGCCAAAAAGTAAATATTTACTTAGAATTAGTCAATTTTCATTCGAAGTCTTCTAAAAATTCTAAGCCACCCGATTTTGTAATCTATTTCTTAGAAAATTATTGTGTTTTAATTCCTTTACACCACATGGTACGGATGATACATTATAAAGTATGGTTGGAAATGGACTGTGATAGAGCGGATCAGACCTATTATTTAAGCACAAAATTTATTATAGTTCTAGATTTCAGTCAAGAAAAAGTATATAATTTTGATCAAATGATAACAAAAAAACTAAAAAATTAAATACCTAAAAATCTCAAAAAAAATTAATTATGTCAAATTGGGCCTCATTTTTTTTTAAGTTAAAAATACAAAATTACTGTAGCTACCTAAACTCATCAGGGTCGCCGTTTGCCGTTTTTTCCGTAGCCAGTGAAGGCTAGGCGTTGCCGGAATCGTGGGCCGCGGGCGTTAGATATGAGAAGTGAGAGCTTGTGGTTGTGGACTCGGAGTCGTAGGTGGTGAAGTGGAGGTTGGGGGCGCAGTGGACTCGGGGGAATGGGTTTTCTGTGTATTGCTAATGAAACTTG
>VIGQ01000011.1:92500-97500 GCA_009663005.1 Actinidia chinensis
GATTATATATCAGAATATTTGTTGTCCAGATTCCAAATTTGAGATAAGCAGAAGGTATACAATATACTTTCTAAAACTCTGGAGTTATTTATTAAATTATCTGAATTTGTACTCCATTGAGCAAATGTGCTATCTGTTGATATCCATGAGATTTATTGGAATATATGACATTATTGAAAATCATAATTTATGTTGGCTAAAGTGCCATGGTATTGAATGATACGGACTGTGTGAGCCTGCAATACCCCTAGCACTGGGTAAAGCCAGAAAGGTTAGGTGAGGTAGGGCAAGGCCGACCACTAGTTGCGTACTAGGAAAGACCGGTATGAGGTCTTTGATGAATTATTGATTCGTTGAGCATATTCCAATTGTATTGTATACTTCCTTGCTTAATTTAATTTTTAAGGTGGACGGCAGTCCCTGGGTAGTATGAGATGAGTTGGGAAAAAGACTTGAAGTTTAATGATTATTTGTATTAATTATATTTAAAGAGATTATAAATATAAACAATTGTAGACTTTGATTTATATATAATTAAAGACGATTACGGATATACGATTGCGATTCATTAACGACCTCAGACGGGTTGTTACATTATTGTATCTCAAGAGAGGATTCTCTTGAAGACTAGAAGGTTTCTAGTGTTTATATTCCAATAGAGGGAATCTCTTAAAGACTAGAGGTGCTCTAATGGTGTAAAGATTTTTCACACCGCAAGCTTGAAGATAGTGGAACCTTCAAGGAGGACTTGGAGAGGACTTAGGCAAGGATTGGCCGAACCACTAGTAAATCATTGTTTGCACTTTTTTACCCTTAAACTTCTTTAAGGCTTCCGCATTGCATTGTAGACTGCTTATGTTCTTTGATATCAGCACATCTATCATTGCAAGTATTCCAATTAAGGAGTATTATATTGGGATAATTAATTGTGATATTTGTAATTAGGAAATTAGTTGCAAACCAATTCACCCCCTCTCGATTTGCCATACGGAAATACATATATATATAGGTATGTTTGGTACGTTTTATTTTTTTATTTTTTGTATTATTTATGTTTTGTTTTAGTTTTTATTTCTTTTTGTAAAATAGAAACTAAAAATCTATTTGGTATTTATCTTTTTTAAACTATTAAAAAAAAAATATGGTGGAGATTAAGAGCATTGCATTAGGTGGTGTGGGGGTGGAGGAGGGTGTGGTAGTGGAATTGTTGGAGGCAGTGGTGGTGGTGGCGTGGTCGCCGGTAGGCGATGAGTGGGGGTGGTAGTGGGGGCTCAAGGTGGGGGTGGTGGCAGAGGTATGGAGGTAAGGTGGGGGTGGCGGTGATGGGGTAGTGGAGGGGGGGAGTCAGTGATTGTGGTGGAGGTGGTGGTAGGGGGGAGACGGGAGAGTCATGGTAGAGGCTTGTTGATTTTGTAACAAAACAAAAACTCATTCTTTTATTTGTTTACTATTTTCAAAAATAATGGTAATAATTTACACTTATTTACAATTATAAATAACAATAACAAATAAATTTATAATTTATATTTATCCTAAAAAATAAAAATTAAAACAGAAAAATAAAAAGTTAAACGGTTAACAAACATCACATAGAGTTTAATAAAGAAACACAACTTCTGTTTGCCTTACTTGGAAAGGTTTGAATGACTTCATAGGACTTGTCAAATCATGTACACCTAATAAGGGCAATCCAAGATTTGCATCATATATCTAGATAGCTTTTAAGCACCCGAAACCATTTCTCTGCCGTTTCTGAGTTTTGAATGGCTTCATATGACGTGTTAAATATATATGTCATCTAACAAGACAGTTTCCCAAGATCTGCTCATACATAAAAAAAAAAAAAAAAGAAATACGTCAAGTTAAAAGAACGCAATTCTTTGGCCATCCTTGCGTTTGAGTGGCTTCTATAACTTTGTCAAATAATGTACATCTAAAGTCTCAAATCTCATCTTACATAGAGGCATTAAGCAAAAGAAAAGTACTTCTCTACCATCCATTTTTTTGTGTTTGAAGGTTTGAATGACTTCACAGCCTTGTCAATCATGTACGGGCAATTCCAAAATTTGCATCATATATTTGAAAACTTCTTTTCGCGTCCCGATACAACAGCGCCTCCCCCCTTGTCCCCCGGCAATTTTCTTCTGCCCCTCCTTCCTTTTATTCTTTCCCCAGCCGCCCCTTCCCTTTTCATGTATTTTTTTTAGTTTTGTTATTTTTTTTTAATTTTTTTTATCAATTTTTTTTGTTTGAATTTTTTTTATTTATCAATTTTATTTTTTTTAGATAACATTTATTTTTTATTATATGTTTTAAATATTTGTTTGCTTTTTTTTCGTATTTTTTTTTTACTTTTTTTTAGTTTTGTTTAATTTTTATGTATTTTGTTTCTTTTATTTTATTAATTTTGTTTATTTTTTAATTATATTTGTTTATTATTATTCTTTTTTTGTTAATTTTTGACAATATCATAACCTCCTCCACCATTTTAATCTCCCAATCTCCTCTCTAATAAAAATTAAAAAGTATAAAAATCTGAATCAAATAAAAAATATATAACGTTTATTTTGGGGATCCATATTTATATTCTTTAAAATTTTTACAAATTTACTCTAAAAATCTACAATTAAAAAATAAACAAAAGATTATAAATATATAGGAAAAAAATTATTTATATTCAAAATGAAAAACAAATTGACAAAGAAAAAAAATTCATAAAAAACACTGATAAAAAAATTAAAGACACAAAACTAAAAAAACTGAAAAAGGTTGTGGGCTGGGGGAGGTGGGGGAGTCAAGGCCAAAGGGTCATTAAGGGCGTTGAGTCCCGGGGGTGGGCTGTGTCAAATGGGGCGGAAAAGTAGCTCTCCATAATTAATATAGCAGAGAGTATTATTCTCACCCCACTATTAGTCACATCAACCGATTCCAATCAACAGACCTCTGACCGAAATTATCCTTTGCCCCTACCCTTCTCCCTTTTCCCCCAGTCGCCCCCATCTGCTTCCACTTGTCAACCCTTCCCCCCTTTTTGCAAAAAATTATTTTAAATTTTTTTTTAATTATTTTTGAATAAAATTTTTTGTTCTATATATACTATATGAAGAATACTTCTTTATATTTCTCATTCTTATTCATACCATCACTCCCTTTACTTATCACCCCAATTTTATCAAGATTTGGTAACAATTTTGTTTTTTTTGAAATTTATAGTTAGAGCACTATAGATGACCTCAATTTCAAATAGTGGACAGTTGAGAGTGACACAGATCATTCGGGTTGTTTTATTCACTTGCCATTGAGATTACCCCATAGTTCGAATACAAGACGCGAAGTCGAGAAATAGCTATTGCTCGTATTAGAGGCAATCACTCGTTCCAAAAGTTTTCTTACGCTATATTACCCTAATCATTCAACCCATTGCGCGGTGGCCGGCACATGCATCAATCTAAGTTAGGGGTGAGTTGATAGTTATATAGTACGAAGGAAATTCTGATCAGAAAGAAGGGTATAGAGGATTGGGGGTGCCTGGGGAGGAGAGTGTGGAGAGATATTGATTAGAAGTTATGTTTTATGTAATGTTAAATTAAATGTACTATTGTATGATATGCTAAAAGTTCTTATTTGTTTATGCGTTTTGTATAAACAAATAAACTACTAAAAATTTAAGTGTTTAAAAATTTTTAAACAATAATCGGAAAGAGAGATGGTTCAAAAAAAAAAATTCTTATGTGTTTAAAAAATTTATATAAAAAATCAGAATGTGAAAGTAAAAAAAAAAATTTATAACATTTTGATCATTTTTTTTTATAAATTATAAACAGTTAACCAAGATTAGAACCATATAATAATAAAAAATAATTTACCCAAAAATTAAAAACAACAAAATTTAAAATGATAAAGAAAAGAACTAATTTAATAATACCACAAATGATAAAAAAAAAGAAAGAAACCAAAAGGGGGCGGCTGGCTGGTGCGTTGGCGGCTGGCTGAGAAAGAGAGAGAGAAGAGATGGAGGAGAGACAAAGTTGGGCCAAAATCTCCAAAAACAGTTCCCCATCCAACACCCACCTGACACAGGGGGTGGGAGTAATGTTTGTATATAGCGTCAAGTGGGTAATGCTATGGGTATACCCAACTGGCCACTCCAAATGCCACACAGGATGAGGTAGTGCATTTGATTGGCTGGGTGTTGGCGAAAGGAAATGGTGGACTCCACACCCAGCAATCCAAATCATCATTTCATAGTGTGCATTGGGGTGCAATAAATGAGTGTGATATACAATATTATACTTATTTTGTCTTGATATAAAATGTTATTGATCGACTATTGATTTGTATTCGATCAACGTTATTTTTTTTACAATAGTAAACTCTTCGATGAAATCTATAATTGAGCAATTTGGAACCTCAAAATGGGGCCAAAAATACTTTAATTGCCACTGTGCAGTCCAATTTTTGGGTTGCGGAAAGCTGTGTCCTTTGCAATTTCCTATTTCTAGGAATGCAACAGCGCTGCTTCGTCCATATAAACAGTTCTTAGAATATACCTAGTAGAGGTACAATTCCAATATCAGAAATGGTTTTGACTTACCTTAATGGACGTCAATTTGTTTTCCGATTGAAAAGGTTAAAAGACACATCCAACATTAAGGACGTCAATTTGTTTTCAAATTGAAAAGGTTAAAAGACTCAAATACAACATGATGCTTGGTCTAAGAGTCCCGTAATATTTTGATGCATTACTGATAGTTTGGAGCTTTGAGAGGCTTGATTAATACTGTATAAGAAAATTGTAACAAGTAGCTATAATGAAATTGTTGAAATGAGAGGGGGAATTGAAAGGCTCCATCTGGAAACTCTTTTTTATTTAAATTCTCCACTTTAATACACAATCTGAAGAATTACATAGTAAGTCTGGTGCATCACCAGGAAAAACTACAACATAATGCTATATATAAGTATATGATGCAGAACCTGGTTGACCATAATAAGCTAAA
>VIGQ01000264.1:0-35000 GCA_009663005.1 Actinidia chinensis
ACATTAGGACAACCTCGGACCCTTTCGAGTTCGGCTTGCTTTCCCTTGGATTATACGAAGTGCAACTGGATAAAGACATGAAGGCAGTCAGAGCTTTCAAAACAGCTCGGCTAAACCCCCTCTCGCGTTTTTTATCGGTTAACTTGTTTTAAAAAAAATACATTGGACAGGCTCTCGGAACCCTCGTGCGAGGTCGCTAGCTTCTTCTCGCTTTTCTACTAAGTGGAACTGGATGAAGCCAGTGATGCAGTTCGGAGCTTCAAACAAGCTCAGTTTTACCCCCTTCTCGATTTTTAATCGATTAAATTGTAAAAAAAATTAATTGGACAAGCTCGGATGGAACCCTCGTTCTCGTTCGACTAGCTTTCTATCGATTTTTTCTACAAGTGCAACTAGGATTAAAGCAAAAGCGAATGGCAGTCGGCGCTTCAAACCAGAGTTCGGCTAACCCTTCTCGCAATTTAATCGAGTTAACTGTAAAAAAATTAATCGGTAAGCTCGGAAACCCTCGTTCGAGTTAGGCTAGCTTCCTATGATTTTTCTACCACGTGCAACTGGATTAAACCGTGAAGCAGTTCTGAGTTTCCAATTAGACTCGGCTAACCTTTTCTCGCGTTTTTTCTCGGAGTGAAAACTGGTAAAAAATTACATTGGACGGGCTCGGACCACTCGTTCGAGTTCGGTGGGCTAACTTTCCCTGGATTTTTCTACCAAGACCTGAACAGGGATTATATTCTACTGAATGCAGTTCGGAGCTTCAAATCAGCTCGGCTAATGCTGCTCGGGTTTTAATCAAGTTAATGGTAAAAAAATTACATTAGGAAAACCTCGGACCCTCGTTCGGTTCAGGCTTGCTTCCCTGGATTTCTACGAAGTGCAACCGGGATTAAAGCAGTGAAGGCAGTCAGAGCTTCAAAACAGCCGGGCTGAACCCCTTCTCGCGTTTTTTAATCGAGTTCATTGTAAAAATTACATTGGACAAGCTTGGAACCCTCGTTTCAAGTTGGGTAGCTTCCCTTGGATTTTTCTAACAAGGCAACTGGATATGAGCCAGTGAAGCAGTAGTTCGGGAGTTTCAAACCACTCGGCTAAACCGTTCTCGCATTTTAATCGGGTTTAACTTGGTAAAAAATTACATTGGACAGGCCGGAACCATGTTCGAGTTCGGTAACTTTCCCTTGGATTTTCTCCCAGGAACCTGGATTTAATCTAGAATGCAGTTTTGGAGCTTCAAATCAGCTTGGCTAACCGCTTCTAGTGTTTTAATCGAGTTAACTTGTAAGAAGTACATTAGAAACCTCGGAAACCCTGTTCGAGTTCGGTTGCTTTGCCTGGATGTTTTCGACGAGTGAAACGGGCAATGAAAGCCAGTGAAGGCAGTTCAGAGCTTCAAATGCTCGGCTAACCCACTTATCGCGTTTTTTTTGATCGAAGTTAACTTGTACAAAATAAAAATACATATGGGACAGGCTCGGAAAACCCGCGTTCGAGTCAGCTAGCTTTCTTATCGATTTTTCTACTAAGTGGAACTGGATTAAAGCCACTGATGCCAGTTCGGAGCTTCAACACGCTCAGTTAACCCCTTCTCGCATTTTAATCGATGGTAACTTGTAAAACATTACATTGGAAAAGCTCGGAACCCTCGTTCTAGTTCGACTAGCTTTCCTATCGAATTTTCTACCAAAGTGCAACTAGATTAAAGCAAGGCGAGGCAGTTCGGAGCTTCAAACCAGTTCGGCGTAACCCATTCTCGGCATTTTCTCGAGTTAACTTGTAAAAACTTATATTCGGTAAGCTCGGAAACCCTCGTTCGAGTTCGGCCGCTCCTATTGATTTTTTTCTACCAAGGGCAAACTGGATTAAAACCAGTGACGCAGTTCTGAGTTTCCAAGAGCTCGCTAACCGTTTCTCGCGTTTTTATTCGAGTTAACTTGTAAAACATTACATTGGAAGGGATCGGAACCCTAGTTCGAGTTCGGCAACTTTCCCTGGATTTTTCTACCAAGTGAACCTGGATTAATCTAATGATGCAGTTCGGAGCTTCAAAATCAGCCGCTAAACTGCTTCTCGTGTTTTTAATAAAGTTGTTAACTTGTAAAAAATTATATAGACACCTCGGAACCCTCGTTCGGTTGGCTGCTTCCATGGGATTTTTCTACGAAGTGCAACTGGATTAAAGCAGTGAAGGCAGTTCAGAGCTTCAAAACAGCACGGGACTAACCCCTTCGCGCGTTTTAATCGAGTTAATTTGTAAAAAATTACTTGGACAAGCTTGGAACCTCGTCCAAGTTGGAGCTTTCCCTTGGATTTTCTAACAAGTGCAACTGGATGAAAGCCAGTGAAGGCAGTTGGAGTTAACACCAAATCTGGCTAACCCGTTCGCGATTAAATGGGTTAACCTTGTAAAAAATTACATTGGCGGGCTCGGACCCTCGTTCGAGTTAGGCTAACTTTCCTTGTATTTTTCTACCAAGTGAAAACCTGGGTATATCTACTGAATGCAGGTTCGGAGCTTCAAATCAGCTTGGCTAACCGCCTTCTCGTGTTTAATCGAGTTAACTTGTAAAAAAATTACATTAGCAACCTCGGAACCTCGTTCGAGTTCGGCTGCTTTCCTGGATTTTTCTACGAAGTGCAACTGAGAATTAAAAAGCCAGTGAAGGCAGTTCAGAGCTCAAAATAGCTGGCTAACTCCTCTCGGCGTTTTATCGAGTTAACTTGTAAAAAAATTACATTGGACAGGCTCAGAACCCTCTGTCGAGTTCAGCTCGTTTCTTATGATTTTTCTACTAGTGGAACTGGATTAATTAAAGCCACTGAATGCAGTCGGGCTTCAAACAAGCTCAGTTAACCCTTCTCGCATTTAATCGCGTTAAACTTGTAAAAATAGATTGGACAAGTCGGAACCTCGTTATAGTTCGACTAGCGTTCCTATCGCTTTGTTTCTACAGGGCAACTAGATTAAGAAAAGCGAAGGAGTTCGGTGCTTCAAAAACCATTCGGCTACCCCTTCTTTTTTTTTTTTTTTTCGCATTTAATCGAGTTGTTAGTTTAACTTGTAAAAAAATTATATTCGGTAGCTCGGAACCCTCGTTCGAGTTCGGCTAGCTTTGCCTATTGATTTTTCTACCAAAGTGCAACTGGATTAACAACCCGTGAAGCAGTTCTGAGTTCCAAAATTAGTCGGTAACCGTTCTCGTGGTTTAGTCGAGTTAACTTGTAAAAAATTTACATGGATGGGCTCCGGAAACCCTCGGTCGAGTTCGCTACCTTCCCTGGATTTGTACCAAAGTGAACCTGGATTATATCTATGAATGTAGTTGGCGTTCAAATCAGCTCGGCTAACCGCCTTCTACGGGTTTTAAGGAGTTAACTTGTAAAAAAATTATAAGACAACTCGAACCCCGTTCGAGTTCGGCTGCTTTCCCTTGGATTTCTACGAAGTGCAACCGGATTTAAAGCCAGTGAAGGCATTTCAGAGCTTCCAAAACAGCTCGGCTAACCCGTTTCTCGGTGTTATCGAGTGAACTGTAAAAAATTACATTGGAAGGCTCGGAACCCTCGTTCGAGTTCGGCTAGCTGTCTTATCGATTTTTCTACTAAGTGGAACTGGATTAAGCCAGTGAATGCAGTTCGGAGCTTCAAACAAGCTCTAAGTTAACCCCTTCTCGCATTTAATCGAGTTAACTTGTAAAAATTCATTGGACGGCTCGGACAACCTCGTTTCGAGTTGGCTCAACGTTCCCTTGGTTCTACCCAGTGAACCTGCGATATATCTAATAATGCAGTTCGGAGCTTCAAATCAGCTTGGCTAACCGCTGCTGTGTTTAATCGAGTTACTTGAAAAAATTAGTATTGGACAAAGCTCTACCCTCGTTCGAGTTGGCGTTCTTATCGATGTTTTCTACTAAGTGGAACGAGATTAAAGCCTAGTGAATGCAGTTCGGAGCTTCAAACAAGCTCAGTTAACCCCTTCTCGCATTTTATCGAGTTGACTTGAAAAAATTACATTGGACGGGCTCGGAACCCTAGTCGAGTCGGCTAACTTTCCCTGGATTTTCTTACAAGTGAACCGGATTATATCTACTGAATGGCAGTTAGGAAGCTTCAAATCAGCTTGGCTAACCGCTTCTCGGGTTTAAATCGAGTGAAACTTGTAAAAAATATATTGGACAAGCCGTACCCAGTTCGCGTTGGCTAACTTTCCCTTGGATTTTCTACCAAGTGAACCTGGATATATTCTACTGACTGCAGTTCGAGCTTCAAATCAGGCTCGGGATAAACCGCTTATCGTGTTTTAATCGAGTTAACTGTTAAAAACTTACATTACCACAACCTCGGAACTCGTTCGAGTTCGGCTTGCTTCCCTTGGATTTTTCTACGAAGTGCAACTGGATTAAAGCCGTGAAGGCAGTAGTTCAGAGCTCAAAACAGCGGCTAACCCCTTCTCCGTTTTTAATCGAGTTAACTTGTCAAAAATTACATTGGACGGCTAGGGAACCCTTCGTTCGAGTTCGGCTAGCTTTCTTATCGATTTTTCTACTAAGTGTGGAACTGGGATTCAAGCCAGGGAAGCAGTTCGGAGCTTCAAACAAGCTACAGTTAACCCTTCTCGCATTTGTAATCGAGTTTAACTCTGTTTAAAAAATTACTTGGACGGGCTCGGCAACCCTCGTTCGAGTTCGGTAACTTTCCCTTGGATTTTTCTACCAGTGAACCGGATTTTATATTACTGAATGCAGTTCGGAAGCTCAAATCAGTTGCTAAACCGATTCTCGTGTTTAATCGAGGTTAACTGTAAAAAATTATATTGGACAAGCTCGTAACCCTCGTTCGAGTCGGAATTGCTTCCCTTGGATTTTTCTCCAAGTGCAACTGGATTAAAGCCATGTGAGGAGGTCAGAGCGTCAAACAGCTCGGCTAACCTATCCGTTTTAATCGAGTCAACTTCGTAAAAATTACATGGACAGGGGGGCCTTTCGGAGCCCTCGTTCGAGTTCGGCTAGCTTCCTATTGATTTTCTACCAAGTGCAATTGGATTTAGGAAGTGTAAGGCAATTCGGGGCTTCAAACCCGTTCGGCCTAACCGCTCTTGCATTTAATCGAGTTGTGTTAACTTGTAAAAAATGATTTGTAACAAGCTCGGAACCCTCGTTTCGAGTTCGGTAGCTTTCCCTTGGATTTTTCTATCAAGTGAAACTGGGAGATTAAGCCAGTGAAAAATCAGTTAGGAGCTTTAAAACAGCTCAGCTAACCCCTCTCGAGTTTAATTGCGTTTAACTTGAAAAAATACATTGGACAAGCTTTGGAAAACTCGTTACGTTTGGGTAGCTATTCCCTGGATTTTTTTTCTACCAACGGCAGTGGGAATTAAAGCCAGCGAAGGTCGTAGTTCGGAGTTAAACCAACTGGGCTAAAACGTTCTCGCATTTTATCGAGTTCACTGTAAAAAATTACATGGACGGACTCGGAACCCTCGGTTCGGAGTTCGGCAACTTCATTGGATTTTTCTAAAAGTGAACCTGGAGTATATCTTACTGAATGCAGTGCGGAGCTCAAATAGCTCGGCTACACCGTTCCGTGTTTTAAATCGATTATTGTAAAAAAAATTACATTGGCACCTCGGAAACCCTCGTTCGAGTTCTGCTTGCTTTCTTAGTCGATTTTTTTGTCTAATAAGTGGAATGATTAAAGCCAGTGAATGCCAGTTCGCAGCTTCAAACAAAGGCTCAGTTAACCCCTTCTCGCATTTTATCGAGTTAACTTGTAAAAAATTAATTGGACGGGCTCGGAAACCACGTTCAGTTCGGCAACTTTCCCTTGGATTTTTCTACCAAGTGAAATGGATATAATCTTGATGCAGTCGGAGCTTCAAATCATGCTCGGCTAACCGCTTCTCGTGTTTTAATCGAGTTAACTTGTAAAAACTTACATTACACAACCTCGGAACCCTCGTTCGAGTTCGCTTTCTTTGCTTTCCCTTGGATTTTATACGAAGTTGCAACTGGATTAAAGCCAGTGCGCAGTTCAGAGCTTCGGAAACAGCTCGGCTAACCCTTCTCGCGTTTTAACCGAGTTAATGTAAAAAATACATTGGACAGGCTCGGTGGAACCCTCGTTCGAGTTCGGCTAGCTTTCCTATTGATGTTTCTACAAGTGCAAGTGGATTTTAAGGAAAGTGAAGGCAATTCGGCGCAAGGAGCTTCAAAACCAGTTCGCTAACCGCTTCTTGCATTTTAATCGAGTTAGCTGGTATAAAAAATTATATGGACAACTCGGAACCCTCGTTTCCAAGTTCGGCTAGCTTTCCTTGGATTTTTTATATCAAGTGCAACTGGATTTAAGAAAGTGAATCGTTAGGCTTTAACAGCTCAGCATACCCCCTTCTCGGTTTTAATTGAGTACATGTAAAAAATTTACATTGGACAAGCTTGGAACCCGTTCAAGTTGGGTAGCTATCCTTGGAATTTTTCTACCAAATGCAGTTGAATTAAAGCCGTGAAGGTAGTTCGGGAGTTTAAAACCAACTCGCTAACCCGTCTCGCATTTTAATCGAGTTACTTTAAAAAATTAACCATTGGACGAGACTCGGAACCTCGTTCGAGTTTGGCACTTTCCTTGGATTTTCTACCAAGTGAACCTGGATTATATCTATGAATGCAGTTCGGAGCTTCAATCGCTCGGCTACCCGCTTCTCGGTTTTAATCGAGTTAATTGTAAAAAAAAATTACATTGGACAACCTCGGAACCCTCGTTCGAGTTCGGCTTGCTTTCTTATCGATTTTTCTACTAAAGTGGAAACTGGATTAAGCCGTTTGAATGCAGTTCGTGAGCTGCAAAACAAGCCAGTTAACCCCTTCTCGCATTTTAATCGCGTGTTAACTTGGTAAAACATTACATTGGACGGGGCCGGACCCTCGTTCGAGTTCGGCTAACTTTCCTGGATTTTCTACCAAAAAAGTGAACAATGGATGTATATGTACTGAATGCGTTCGGAGCTTCAAATCGGCTCGGCTAAACGCCTTCTCGTGTGTTAATCGAGTTACTTGTAAAAAATTTACATTTACACAACCTCGGAACCCTCGTTCGAGTTCGGCTGGCTTTTCCCTTGGACTTTTCTACGAAGTGCAACTGGATTTAAGCCAGTGAAGGAGTTTAAGAGCTCAAAAACAGCTCGGCTAACCCCTTCTCGCGTTTTAATCGAGTTAACTGAAAAAATGACCATTGGAACAGGCTCGAACCCTCGTTCTTTCCATTCGAGTTCGGCTAGCTTTCTTATAGTATTTCTTACTAAGTGGCTGGATTAAGCCAGTGAATGCAGTTCGGAGCTTCAAACAAGCTCAGAGTAATCCCTTCTCGCATTTTCATCGAGTTAACTGGTAAAAAATTACATGGAAGGCTCTGAACCCTCGTTCGAGTTCGGCTAACTTTCCTTTGGATTTTTCTACCAAGTGAAACATGGATTATATCTACTGAATGCAGTTCGGAGCTTCCAAATCAGCTTGGTAAAACGTTCTAGGTTTAATCGAGTGGTAACTTGTATAAAAAATTATCTTGGACAAGTGTAACCCTCGTTCGAGGTTCGGCTTGCGTTACCTTGGATTTTCTACCAAGTGCAACTGGATTATTAAACCAGTTGAAGGCAGTTCAGAGCTCAACCAGCTCGGCTAACCCTTCTCGCGTTTAATCGAGGAACTTGTCAAAAATTACATTTGACAGGCTGGAGCCCCCCGTTCGAGTTCGCTAGCTTCTTATCGGATTTTTCTACTAAGTGGAATGGGATTAAAGCCAGTGAATGCAGTTCGGAGCTTCAAACCAGCTAGTTAACAATGCTTCTTATCGCATTTTAACGCGTAACTTGTAAAAAAATACATTGGACAGTCGGAACCCTGTTCTAGTCGACTAGCTTTCCTATCGATTTTTTCTACCAAAGTGCAACGAGGATTAAGGCAAGGAAAGGCAGTTCTTTTTTTTTTTTTTGGTTTGTTTTTTGGAAGCTTCAACCAGTTCGGCAACCCCTTCTCGCATTTTAACCGAGTTAACTTGTAAAAAATTATATTCGGTAAGCTCGGAGGAACCCTCGTTCGAGGTTCGGCTAGCTTTCTATTGATTTTTTACCAAGTGCAAATGGATTAAAACCGTGAAGCAGTTCTGAGTTTCCACTAGCTCGGCTAACCGTTCTCGCGTTTTATTCGAGTTAACTGTAAAAAATTACATGGACGGGCTCGGAAACATCGTTCGAGTTTGGCGAACTTTCCCTTGGATTTTTCTACCAAGTGAACCTGGAGTTATATCTATGAATGCAGTTCGGAGCTTCAAATCAGCTCAGTTAACCCCTTCTCGCATTTAATCGAGTTAACTTGTAAAAAAAAATTACAATTGGACAAGCTCGGCACCCTCTTCTAGGTCGACTAGCTTTCCTATCGATTTTCTACAAGTGCAACTAGATTAAAGCAGTGAATGCCAGTTCGGAGCTTCAAACAAGCTCAGTTAACCCTTCTGCATTTGAATCGAGTTAACTTTTCTCAAAAATTACATCGGACGGGCTCGAACCCTCGTTCGAGTTCGGCTAACTTCCCTGGATTTTTCTACCAAGTGAACCTGGATTATATCTACTGAATGCAGTCGGAGCTTCCAAATCAGCTTGGCTAACCGCTTACTCGTGTTTTAATCGAGGTAACTTGTAAAAATGATATTGGACAAGATCGAAACCCTCGTGCGGAGTTCGCTTGCTTTCCCTAGGATTTTTGACCAAGGCAATGGAATTAAAGCCAGTGGAAGGCAGTTCAGGGATTCAAAACAGCTCGGCTAACCCTCTCGCGTTTTAATCGAGTTAATTGTAAAAAATTACATGACAGGCTCGAGCCTCGTTCGAGTTCGCGAGCTTTCCTATTGATTTCTACCAAGTGCAATTGGATTTTTTAAGGAAGTGAAGCAATTCGGAGCTTTAAACCAGTCGCCAACGCTTTCTTGCATTTAATCGAGTTAACTGTAAAAAATTACATTTGACGGGCTCGGAACCCTCGTTAGAGTTCGGCTAACTTTCCCTGGGATTTTCTACCAAGTGAACTGGTTATATCTACTTGATGCAGTTCGGAGCTTCAAATCAGCGTGGCTAAGTTTCGTGTTTTATCGAGTTAATGTAAAAAAGTAATTGGACAAGCTCTAACCCCTCGTTCGAGTTCGGCTTGCTTTCCCTTGGATTTTTCTACCAAGTGAACTGGGATAAAGCCAGTGAAGTGAAGGCCAGTTCAGAGATTCAAAACAGGCTCGGCTACCCTTCTGCGTTTTATCGAGGTTAATTGTAAAAAATTACATGGACAGGCTCGGGAGCCCTCGTTCGAGTTTGTTCGGTAGCTTTCCTTTGATTTTTCTAACAAGTTTGCAATTGGATTTGGATTTAAGGCGTGAAGGCAATTCGGAGCTTCAAACCAGTTGCATAACCGCTTCTGCATTTTAATCGAGTTAACTTGTAAAAATTATATTGGACAAGCTCGGAACCTCGTTCGGAGTTCGGACTGCTTTCCTGGGATTTTTCATCAAGTGCAACTGGATTAAAGCCAGTGAAACAGTTAGGAGCTTTCAAACAGCTCAGTACCCTGGCGAGTTAATTGAGTTAACTTGTAAAAAATACATTGGAAAGCTTGGAACCTAGTTCAAGTTTGGGTAGCTATCCTTGATTTATCTACCAAATGCAGTTGGATTTACGCCAGTGAAGGTAGTTCGGAGTTTTAAAACCAACTCGGCTAAACCCGGTTTTCTCGCATTTAATCGAGTTAACTGTAAAAAATCCATTGACGGACTCGGAACCCTCGTTCGATTCGGCTAACTTCCATTTGGATTTTCTACCAAGTGAACCTGGATTATATCTACGAATGCAGTCGGAGCTTCAAATCAGCTCGGCTAACCGTCTTTTATTGTTTTAATCGAGTTATTGTAAAAAATTACATTGGACAACATCGGATACCCTCGTTCGGTTTGGCTTGCTTTCTTCATACGAATTCTACTAAGTGGTGTGGAACTGGATATTAAAGCCGTGAATGCAGTCGGAGCTTCAAACAGCTCAGTTAACCCCTTCTCGCATTTTAATCGAGTTAACTTGTAACAAATTACATTGGCGGGATCGGAACCTAGTTCGAGTTCGGATAAAACGTCCTTGGATTTTTCTACAAAGTGAACATGGATTTATCTAGGAAGAAGTTCGGAGATTCAACAGCTCGGTAACCGCTTCTCGTGTTTTAATCGAGGTTAACTTGTAAAAACTTTACATTACACACTCGGAACCCTCGTTAGAGTCGGCTTGCTTTCCCTTGGATTTTTTACGAAGTGCAAACTGGAATTAAAGCCCGTGAAGCAGGAGTTCAGAGCTTCAAAACAGCTCGGCTAACCCCTTCTCGCGTTTTAATCGAGTTAACTTGCTAAAAAATCATGGACAGGCTCGGAACCCTCGTTCGAGTTCGGCTAGCTTTTTCTTTCGATTTTTCTTACAAGTGGAAACTGGATAAAGCCAGTGAATGCCAGTTAGGAGTTCGGAGCGTCAAACAGCTCAGTTAACCCTTCTCGCATGTTTAATCGAGTTAACTTTAAAAAATTCCATTGGACGTGCTCGGAACCCTCGTTCGAGTTCGGTAACTTTACCTTGGATTTTTCTACCAAGTGAACCTGGAATATATCTACTTGAATGCAGTTCGGATTTGCTTCAATAGCTTGGCTAACCGCCTCTCGTGTTTTCATCGAGTTGTTTTGTTAATTGTAAACAAATTTATTGGACAAGCTTCTAACACGGTTCGAGTTCGGCTGTTTTCCCTTGGATTTTTCTAACAAGTGCAACTGGAGTAAAGCAGTGAAGGCAGTTCAGGAGCTTCAAACAGCTCGGCTAACCCTTCTTCGCGTTTTTAATCGAGTACTTGTAAAAAAAATCACATGGGGACAGCTCGGAGCCCTCGTCGAGTCGCGCTAGACTTTCCTATTGATTTTTCTACCAAGTGCATTGCGATTTAAGGAATGAAGTGAAGGCAATTCGGAGTTTCAACCAGTTCGCCTACCGCTTCTTGCATTAATCGAGTTAACTTTGTAAAAAAAATATATTGGACAAGTTCGGAACCCTCGTGTCGAGTTCGGCTAGCTTTCCCTTGGATTTTTCTATAAAGGCCAACTGGATTAAATAAAAGCCAGTGAGTGAAAATCAGTTAGGAGCTTAAACAGCCTCAGATAACCCATTCTCGAGTATTAATTTGAGTTAACTTGTAAAAAAAATTAACATTGGGACAAGCTTGGACCCCTCGTCAAGTTTGGGTAGGCTATCCCTTGTGATTTTTCTACCAAATGCAAGTTGGAATTTAAAAAGCCAGTGGAAAGGTTAGTTTCGGGAGTTTTTTAAACCAACTCGGCTACCCGTTCTCGCATTTAATCGACGTGAACTTGATAAAAAAATTACCACCATTGGACGGGAATCGGGGAAACCCTCGTTCGAGTTCGGCTAAATTTCCATTGGATGTTTCTACCAAGTGAAACTTGGATTATAATTACTGAATGCAGTTTCGGGAGAGCTTCAAATCAGCTCGGATAAACCGCTTCTTCGTGTTTTTAATCGAGTTAAATTTTGTAAAAAAAAATTACAATTGGGGACAACTCGGAACCCCTCGTTCGAGTTCCGGTTGCTTTCTTATCGATTTTTATACTAAGTGGAACTGGAATTTAATAATAATTTTTTTAAAGCCAGTGATGAATGCAGTTCGGAGCTTCAAACAAGCTCAGGTTAACCCCTTCTCGCATTTTTAATCGAGTTTTAGGTTAAACTTGTTAAAAAAAATTACATGGGGACGGGGCTCGGAAAACCCTCGTTTCGCGGTTTCGAGCTAAACTTTCCCTTGGATTGTCTAACCAAAGTGAACCTGGATTTATAATCTATGAATGCGAGGTTCGGAGCTTTCAAAATCAGCTCGGCTTAACGCTTCTCGTGTTTAAATCGAGGTTAAACTTGAAAAACTACATTAACACAACCTCGGGAACCTCGGTTCGAGTTCGGCTTGCTTTCCCTTTGGATTTTCTTACGAAAAGTGACAACTGGATTAAAAGCCAGTTGAGGCAGGTTCAGAGCTTTCGAAACAGCTCGGCTAACCCCCTTCTACGCCACGGTTTTAATCGAAAGTTAAACTTGTAAAAATTACATTGGACAGGCTCGGAAACCTCGTTCGAGTTCGGCTAGGCTTTCCTAGTGATTTTCTACAAGTGCAATATGGATTTAAGGGGAACAGTGAAGGGCAAAAAAAATTCGGAGCTTCAAACCAGTTCGCCTAAACCGCTTCTTGCATTTTTTAATCGAGTAAACTTGTAAAAAAAAAAAAAATTTTATATGGGACAAGGCTCCGGCAACCCTCGTTCGAGTTTCGGCTAGCTTTCCCTTGGATTTTTCTTATCAAAGTTGACAACTTGGATTAATTTAAATTTATTAAAGCCGGTTGAATTGAATCAGTGTTAGGAGGTTAGGGAGATTTTAAAACAGGCTCAACTAAACCCCTTTTCTCGAGTTTAAATGACGGGAGGGGTTAAACTTGTCTAAAAAAATTACATTGGACAGGCTTGGAAAAAAACCCTCGTTCAAGTTTGGGTAGCATTCCCTGGATTTTCTACCAAAATGCAGTTGGATTTTTTTAAGCCAGTGAAGTAGTCGGAGTTTTAAAACCCAACTCGGCTAACCGTTCTCGCATTTTTTAATCGATGGAGTTATTAACTTGTATAAAAATTAACATGGAAACGGACGGAACCCTCGTTCGGAGTTTGTGCTACTTTCCTTGGGATTTTTCTACCAAGTGAAACCTGGATATATCTACTGAATGCAGTTCGGAGCTTTCAAATCAGCTCGGGCTAAAACGGGCTTCTCGTGTTTTATTTTAATCGCTGGTTAATTTGTAAAAAAATTACCATGGACAACCTTCGGACCCTGTTCGAGTTCGCTTGCTTTTCTATTCGATGTTTTTTCTCCTCCACGTGGACCACTGGCTTTAACGCCAGGTGAATGCAGTCGGAGCTTCACACACCACCAGCTCAGTTCCCCCTTCTCGCATTGTAATCGAGTAAACTTTGTTAAAAAATTACCTTGGGACCGGGCTCGGAAACCCTCGTTCGGAGTTCGGCGAACTTTCCCCTTGGATTTTTCGACCTAAGTGAACCTGGAATTATATGGTACTGAAATGCAGAGTAGTGTAGGAGCGGCAAAGCAAGCGCGGCCGAAAAACCGCGGCGCGGGGGGGAAAGCGGAGGGAACGGGGACAAAAAGGACAGGACACAACACGCGGGGGGGGGGGGGGGCGGGGGGGGGGGGGGGGTGGGGGGGGGGGGGGGGGGGGTGGGGTTGGGGGGGGGGGTCAGGAGAGGGGGGGGGGGGAGGGAGGGAAGAGGAAAAACTAAAGAAAGCAGAAAAAAAAAAAAAAAGAACAACAACAAAAACAAAAAAAAAAAAAAGAAAAAAAAAAAAGAAAAAAAACCAAAAAAAAAAAGAAAAAACAAAAAAACAAAAAAAAAAACTAAAAAAAAAAAAAAAAAATAAAAAACACCAACGCAAGAACAAAAACAACCAAAAGAAAAAACACAAAAAAAAAAAAACAAAACAAGAAAAGCAAAAACAAAAACAAAAACACAAAAAAAAAACCAAAAAAAAAAAAAAAAGGAAAAACAAAACAAACCAAAAAAAAAAAACCAGATAAAAAAAAAAAAAAACAACAAACAAAGAAAAAGACAAAAAAAAAAAAAAAGAAAAAAAAAAAAAAAAAAACACAAAACCAAAAAAAAAACAGAACAAAAATACAAAAAAAAAAAAAGAAAAAAAAAAACAAAACAACAAAAAACAAAAAAAAAAGAAAAAGAACAAAAACAAAAAAAAAGAAAAAAAAAAAAAAAAAAAGAAACAAAACAAAAGCAAAAAAAACGAAAAACAAAAAAAGAAAAAAGAAAAACTAAAAAAAAAATAACAAAAAAAAAAAAACAAAATAAACAACACAAACGTAACAAAAAACACACAAAAAAGTAAAAACAAAAAAATAAATGAGAAAACAAAAAAACAAAAAACACACACAAACAACAACCAAGAAAAAAATAAACCGAAACAAAAGAAAAAAAAAACAAAACAAAAAAAAAAAAGAAAAAAAGGACAAAACAAAAAAGAATACAACAAACAAAAAAAAAAAACAAAAAAAAAAAAAAAACACAAAAAAAAAGAAAATAAAACACAAAATCAGAACAAACCAACAACAAAAAAAATAAATCAAACAAGGAAAAAAACCCAATAATCAAACAACGAAGGAAAAAAAAAATAAAAAGAAAAAACACAAAAAAAAAAAAAAAAAAAAGCAAAAAAAAACAAACAAAAAAAACAAGCAACCAAAACAAACAAAAGAACAGAAGAAAAACAAAAAGGAAGAAAAACAAAAACACAAAAAAAAACAAGAGAAATAAAATAAACAAAAACAAAAAACCAACAAAAACAAAAAAAACCAAAAAAAAAAAACAAAAACACAAAACAAAACAACAACAGAAAAAAACAAAACAGAAAAACAACAAAAGCAAAAAAAAAAAAAAGAACCAAACACAAAACAAAAAAAAAAAAACAAAAAAACAAACACAAAAAAAAAGCAAAACCAAAAACCCTAAAAACAACAAAACAAAAAAAAAACACAAAAAAAAAACACAAAAAAAAAACAAACAAAAAAAAAGCAAAACAAAACAAAAAAAAAAAAACGATAACAAAAACAAAAAAAAAAAAAAAAACAAACAAATAACCAAACAAAAAAACAAAACAGAAAAACAACAAAAAAAAAAACAAAAAAAAAGAAAAAAGACAAAAAAAAAAGAAACAAAAAACGCAAACAAAAACAAAAAAAAAAAAACAAACAAAAAACGAACAACAAAAAACACAACAAAAGACAAAAAACAAAACCAACACCAACAAAAAAAAAAAACAAACAAAAAAAAGCAAAACGAAAAAAAAAACAAAACAAAAAAAAAAAAAAGAAAAAAAAATAACAACAAAAACAAAACACAACCTAAGAAACCAAAAAAAAAAACACAAAAAAAAAAAAAACAAAACAAAAAAAAAACAAACAAAAAAAAAAACACAAAAAAAAAAAAAAAAACAAAAAACCAAAAAAAACAAAAAAAAAAACAAAACAAAAAAAAAAAAAAAACCCAAAAACACAAAAAACCAACAAAAAACAAAAACAAAAAAAACAAAACAAAACAAAAAAAACAACAAAAAAAACAAACAAAAACACACCACAAAAATAAAACAAAACAAAACAAACAAAAAACCCAAAAAAAACAAAAACACACCAAAAACCCAAACACAAAAAAACTCACAACAAAAAACACAAACAACCAAAAACAAACCCCCCCCAACCCCACCCCCACCAACACCCCTCGTTCGAGTTCGGCTTGGCTTTCCCTTGGATTTATTCTACGAAATGTGCAACTGGATTTAAATTTAAAGCCAGTGAAGGCAGTATGGTCAGAGCTTCAAAACAGCTCGGCTAACCCCTTCTCGGTTTTTTTAATTTTAATCGGAGTTTTGGTCGTTAAACTTGTTAAAAAATACATTGGACAGGGCTCGGGAACCCTCGTTCGAGTTCGGCTAGGCTTTCTTATCGATTTTTCTTTCTACTAAGTGGAACTGGATTAAAAGCCAGGGAATGCTATGTTTCGGGAGCTTCAAACAAAGCTCAGGTTAATCCTTCTCGCATTTTAATCGAATTTCGTTAACTTGTAAAAAAATTACATTGGGACGGGCTTCGGAACCCGTTCGGGAGTTCGGCTAACTTTCCCTTGGCGAATTTTTTACCCAAGTGAAAACTGGATTGATATCTACTGAATGCAGTTCGGAGCTTTCAAATCAGCTGGTTTTAACCGCTTCTCGGTTTAAATCGAGGTGTTAACTTTAAAAAATATATTGAGAACAAGCTCGTTAACCTCGTTCGAAGTTCGGCTGTTTCCTTGGATTTTCTACCAAGTGCAAACTGGATTAAAAATTAAAGCCAGTGAAAGGCAGTTTTCAGGAGCTTTCAAAACAAGCCTCGGCTAAACCCTTCTCGCGTTTTATCGAGTAACTTGTAAAAAATTTACATTGGACAGGGCTCGGAAGCCTCTTCGAGTTTCGGCTAGCTTTTCTTTATCGATTTTTCAATAAGTGGAACTGGAATTTTATTTTTAAAGGCCAGTGAATGCAGGTTCGGGCTTTCAACAAGCTCAGTTAACCCCTTCTCGGCATTTAATTCGAGTTAACTTGTAAAAAATTACATTGGAACAAGCTCGGAAACCCCCTCGTTCTAGTTCCGACTAGCTTTTTCCTAGTCGATTTTTTTTCTGCCAAGTGCAACTAGAATTAAAGGCAACGAAGGCAGTTTTTCGGAGCTTCTTTCAAAAACCAGTTCGTTCGGCTAAAAACCCCTTCTCGCATTTTAATCGATGGTTGGAAAGTTAAAACTGTAAAAAAAAATTATATGCGGTAAGCTCGGAACCCTCCGTTCGGGAGTTTCGGCTAGCTTTCTATTGATTTTTCTTACAGTGCAACTGGATTAAAACAGTTGAAGCAGTTAGTTCTAGTTTCCAAATTAGCTCGGCTAACCCGGTTAATTTCTGGCGTTTACATTCGAGTTAACTTTGTTTAAAAAAATTACAATGACGGGCTTTGTCGGGAAAACCTCGTTCGAAGTTTGGCTACACTTCCCTTGGATTTTTTTTCTACCAAGGTGAACCTTGGGAGTATATCTACTGAATGCAGTTCGGACTTCAAATCAATGCTCAGTAAAACCCCTTCTCGCATTTTATCGACGTTAACAGTTAACTTGTTAAAAATTACATTTGGGAACAAGCTCGGAACCCTCGTTCTAGTTCGACTAAGCTTTCTATCGATTTTTTCTACCAAAGTTGCAACTAGATTATTAAAAAGCCACCGTTAGTTTGGAATGCAGTTCGTGAGGCTTCAAACAAAGCTCAGTTAAACCCCCTTTCTCGCATTTTAATCGATGTTAAACTTGTAAACAAAATTACATTGGGAACGGGCGACTCGGAACCCCGTTTTCGGAGTTCGGCTTAAAAAACTTTCCCTTGGATTTTTACCAAAGTGAAACCTGGATTAATATCTCTGAATGCAAGTTCGGAGCTTCAAATCAGCGTGGCTAAAAGCCTGCTCGTGTTTTAATCGGGGGGTTAAACTTTTTTTTGTAAAAAAATTATATTGGACAAGCTCGTACCCTGTTCGAGTTCGGCTTTGCTTTCCCTTGGATTTTCTACCAAGTGCAATGGAAATTAAAGCCAGGTGAAGGCAAGGTTCAGAAGCTTTCAAAACAGCTCGGGCTAACCCTTTCTCGGCGTTTTAAATCGAAGTTTGGTTAACGGGTAAAATTGTAAAAAAAATTCATGGACAGGCTCGGAGGCCCCATCCGTTCGAGAGTTCGGCTAGGCTTCCCTTATGATTTTCTACAGGTGCATTGGAATTTACGGAAGTGAAGGCAATTCGGAAGCCTTCCCCCAACAAACCAGTTCTTCGCCCTAACCGGCTTTTCCTTTGCATTTTTTAATTCGGACAGTTAACTTGTAAAAAATTGGACATGGACGGCTCGGAAACCCATCGTTTCGAGTTCGCGCTAAAACCTTTCCCTTGGGATTTTTCTACCAGTGAAACTGGATTATCTTCTGAAATGCAGTTCAGTTCGGAAGTTCGGGAAGCTTCAAATCAAAGCTTGTCTAAACCGCTTTACTCGTGTTTTAATCGGGAGTTAACTTGTAAAAATTATATTGGACAGTCGGGTAAACCCTCGTTCGGAGTTCGGCTTTTGACTTTCCCTTGGATTTTTCTACCCAAGGGCAACTGGAATTAAAGCCAGTGAAGGCAGTTCATGAGCTTAAACAGCTTCGGCTACCCCTTTCTCGCGTTTTAATCGATGGTTTAAACTTGTTAAAAAATTAACCCTGGACAGGGGCTCGGAAGGGCCCTCGTCGAGTCGGCTAGCTTCCTAATTGCATTTTTTTTTTTTCTAAACCAAGTGCAAATTGGATTAAGGAAGTGAAGCAATTCGGGGAGCTTCAAACCAGTTCGCCTAACCCGCTTTTGCATTTTTAATCGAACGTTTGAAGGTGAACTTGTAAAAAAAAATTATATGTGGACAGCTTCGGAACCCTCGTTCGAGTTCGGGCTAGTAGCTTTCCCTTGGATTTTATATCAAGTGCAAACTTGGATATTTATAAAGCCAGTGAAATCAGTTAGGAGCTTTTTTAAAAGCTCAGCTAAACCCCTTCTCGAGTTTTTTTAATTTGACTGTTAACTTGTAAAAAAATTACATTGGACAAGGTTTTGGGGGAAAAACCCGCGTTCAAGTTGGGTAGCTATCCCTTGGATTTTTACCAAAAATGCAGTTGGATTTAAAAAAAGGCCAGTGAAGGTATAGTTTCGGAGTTTTTTATGTTTTTTTAAAACCAAACCGGCTAAACCCGTTATCTCGCATTTTAATCGAGAGGTTACTTGTAAAAATTACATTGGACGGACAACTCGGAAACCCCGTTCGAGTTCGGTTCTAAAAACTTTTCCATTGGGAATTTTTCTCCCAGTGAACCTGGGATTATATTACTGAATGCAGTTCGGAGCTTCAAATCAGCTCGTTGCTGAGGCTAAACCGGGCTTCTCGTGTTTTTTAATCGAGTTAAGGGGTGTCGTTGTTTAATTTGTAAAAAATTACATTGGACAACCTCGGGGGGGAAAAAACCCTCGTTCGAGGTTCGGCTTGCTTTTCTTATCGATTTTTCTACTAGTGGAACTGGATTAGTTAAAAGCCAGTGAATGCAAGTTTCGGGAGCTTAAAAAACAAGCTCAGTTAACCCCTTTCTCGCAAATTTTAATCGAGCGGTTAAAATTGTAAAAAATTACATTGGACGGGGGGCTCGGAACCCTCGTAGAGGTCGCGCTAACTTTTCCCTTGGATGGATTTTTTCTACCAAAGTGAACCTGGATTATATCTTAACTGAATGCAGTTAGTTCGGAGCTTCAAATCAGCTCGGCTCAAACGCTTCTCGTGTTTAAATCGATGGTTTTTGTTAAAACTTGTAAAAAAAACTTACATTACAACAACCCTCGGAACCTCGTTCGAGTTCTTCGGCTTGCTTTCCTTGGATGTTGGATTTGTCTACGAAGGTGCAACTGGATTTAAAGCCAGTGAAGGCAGTAGTTCAGGAGCTCAAACAGCTCGGCTAACCCTTCTCGCGGTTTTTAATCGAGTTAAACTTGTAAAAAAAATTACATTGGACAGGGGGCTGGGAAACCCTCGTTCGAGTTCGAGCTAGCTTTTCTTGATCGATTTTTCTACTAAAGTGGAAACTGGGAAATTTAAAAAAGACAGTGAATGCAGTCGGAGGCTTCAAACAGCTCAAGTTAACCCCTTTCTCGCATTTTTTAATCAGTTAATTAAAACTTGTAACAAAAAAATTACCATGGACGGGCTCGGGAACCCTGGTTCGAGTTCGGCTAAACTTTCCCTTGGATTTTTCTACCAAGTGAACCTGGATTATATCTACTTGAATTGCAGTTCGGGAGCTTCAAAATCAGCTTGAGCTAAACCGCTTCTCGTGTTTTAAATCGATGTTACTTGTAAAAAATATAATTGGGACAAAGCTCGTAACCCTCGTCTCGAGTTCGGCTTGCTTTCCATTGGATTTTCTAACCAAGTGCAACTGGGATTTAAAGCCAAAGTTTGATGAAGGCAAGTTTAAGAGGCTTCAAAAAAACAAGCTCGGGCTAAACCCTTCTCGCGTTTTTAATCGATGTTAACTTGTAAAAAAAACATTGGACAGGTCGGAGCCCTCGTTCGAGTTCGGCCGTTTAGCTTTCCTAATTGATTTTTTCTACAAGTTGCCAATTGGATGTTACAGGAAGTGAAGGCAATTCGGAGCTTTCAAACATGTGTCGCCTAAACCGCTTCTTGCATTTTAATCGAGGTTAACTTGTAAAAATTTATATTGGACAAGCTCGGAACCCTTCGTTCGAGTTCGGCTAGCTTCCCTTGGGCCTTTATTTTTCTATCAAAAGTGCAACAAATGGATTATATTTTATATTTTTTTAAGCCAGTGTGAAAATCAGTTAGGGAGCTTTTTTTTAAAACAGTCAGCTAACCCTTCCGAGTTTTAATTGAGTTTTACTTGTAAAAAAAAAAAATTACATTGGAAAGCTTGGAACCCCTCGTTCAAGTTTGGGTAGCTTCCCTTGGATTTTTCTAACCAAATGCAGTTTGGATTTAAAAAGCCAAGTGAAGGTAGTTCGGAGTTTTAAAAACCAACTCGGGCTAAAAAACCCGTTCTCGCATTTTCAATGCGATGTTGTTAAAAAACTTGTTAAAAAAATTACATTGGACGGAGAACAACTCGGAAACCTCGTTCGAGTTCGGCTACTTTTCCATGGATTTTTCTACCATGTGAAACCTGGATTTATATCTACTGAATGCGTTCGGAGCTTCCAAAATCAAGCTCGGCTCTAACCGCCTTTCGTGTTTTAATCGAGTTTTAATTTTGTAAAAAAATACTTTGGGACAAACCTCGGAACCTCCGTTCCGAGGTTCGGGCTCTTTGCGGCTTGCTTTCTTATCGATTTTTCTACTAAGTGGAAAACGGATATGAATTATTTTAAAGCCAGTGAATGCAAGTAGTTAGAAGTTCGGGAGCTTCAAAAACAAGCTCAAAGGTTAAACCCCTCTCGCATTTAATTCGGAGTTAACTTGTAAAAAATTACTTGGACGGGGCTCGGAAACCCCTTCGTTCGGAGTTCGGGGGGGGCCTTGGCTAACTTTCCCTTGGATTTTTCTACCCCAAGTGAACCTTGGATTATATCTAACTGAAGCAGTTCGGGAGCTATTCAAATCAAGATCGGCTAACCGCTCTCGTGTTTCTGTTTTAATCGACCGGTTGGTATAGTTAACTTGTAACAAAACTTACATTACCCACCTCGGAAACCCCTCGTCGAGTTCGGGCTTGCTTCCCTTGGATTTTTTCTACGAAGTGGCAACATTGGATTAAAGCCAGTTGGAAGGCAAGTTCAGAGCTCGAAACAAGGCTCGCTAACCTTCTCGCGTTTTTAAAAAATCGAGTTAACTTGTTAAAAAATTAACATTGGAAAACAGCTCGGAACCCTCGTTCGAGTTTCGGCTTTAGCTTTCCTATTGATTTTTTTCTTTTTTTTACCAAGTGGCAATTGGATTAAGGAAGTGGAAGGCAATTCGGAGCTTCAAACCAGTTCCGGCCTAAAACCCGCTTCTTGCATTTTAATCGGAGTTAACTTCGTAAAAAAATTAGATTGGGCAAGCTCGGAAACCATGTCGAGTTGCGGCTAGCTTTACCCTTTGGATTTTCTATCAAGTGGCAACTGGAATTTTAAAGCATTTGAAATCAAGTTAGGGGAGCTTTAAAAAACAGCCTCAGCTAAACCCATTCTCGATGTTTTAATTGAATGTTAACTTGTAAAAAAAAAATACATCATTGGGGACAAGCTTGGAAACCCTCGATTCAAGTTTGGGGAGCTATCCCCTTGGCATTTTTTCTACAAATGCAGTTGCGATTAAAGCCAGTGAAGTTAGTTCGGAGGTAGGTAGTTTAAAAACCAACTCGGGCTAACGTCTCGCATTTTAAGTCGAGTTAAAACTTTGTAAAAAAAATACAATTGGACGGAATTCGGAACCTCGTTTCGAGTTTGGCTAACTTTCACTTGGATTTTTTCTACCAAGTAGTGAAACTGGATTATATATACGAATGCAGTGGTCGGAGCTTCAATCAGCTCGGCTCAACCGCTTCTCGTGTTTAATCGAGCGTTAATTGTAAAAAAAATTACCTTGGACAAACCCCTCGGAACCCTCGTGCGGTTTTCGGCTGCTTTCTTATCGATTTTTTTTCTACTAAGTGGGAAAACTGGATTTATTATTTTTATTAAGGTAAAGTGAATGCAGTTCGGAGCTTCAAAACAAGGCTCAGTAAAACCCCTTCTCGCATTTTTAATCGAGTGGTAACTTGTAAAAAAAAAAAATTACATGACGGGCATGGCTCGAACCCTCCGTTCGAAGTTCGGCTAACTTTCCCCTTGGGGATTTTTTTCTACCAGTAACCTGGATGATATGTAACTGAATGCAGTTCGGAGCTTCAATATCAGCTCGGCTAACCGCTTTCTCGGTGTTTTATCGAGTTAACTTGTAAAAAATTACATGTACACAAACCTCGGAAAAACCTCGTTCGAGTTTTCGGGCTTGCTTTCCCTTGGATTTTTCTACGAAGTGCAAACTGGAAAATACATTAAGCAGTGAAGGGGCAGTTCAGAGCTTCAAAACAAGCTCGGCTAACCCCTCTCGCGTTTTAATTCGACGTTGTTAAAAAAACTGTAAAAAAAATTACATTGGGACAGGGCTCGGAACCTCGTTGCGATGTTCGGCTTAGCTTGCTTACTCATTTTCTACTAAGTGGAACTGGATATTATTTATTTAAAAATTAAAGCCAGTGGATTTAAAGCCACGTTGAATGCAGTTCGGAGCTTCAAAAAACAAGCTCAGTTAATCCCTTCTCGCATTTTTTATTTTATCGAGGTTTTAAACTTGTAAAAAAAATTACATTGGACGGGCTCGGAACCCTCGTTCGGAGTTCGGCTAAAAACTTTCCCTTGGATTTTTCTAACAAGGTGAAAAAACCTGGATTATTATCTACTGAAGCAAGGTTCGGAGCTTTCTCAAATCACGCTTGGTTACAGCTTCTCGTGTTTAATCGAGGGTCTTGTTAGTTTTGTAACTTTGTAAAAAAAAAATTATATTGGGACAGCTCGTACCCTCGTTCGAGGGTTCGGCTGCTTTCCCTTGGATTTTCTTACAAGTGAACTGGATGATTTTTTAAAGCCAGTGAAGCAAGTTCAGAGCTTCAAACAGGGCTCGGGTAAACCCTTCTCGCGTTTTGTTTTAATCGGTGTTAACTTGTAAAAAAAATTACAATGGACGGCTCGGGAGCCCTCGTTCGAGTTCGGATAGCTTTCTATCCAGGATTTTTCTACTAAGTGGAACGGGATTATTATTATTAAAGCACATAGTGAATGCAGGTTCGGAGGCTTTCAAACAAGCTCAGTAACCCTTCTCGCATTTAATCGGGAAAGTTAACTTGTAAAAAATACATTTGACCAAAGCTCGGAAACCCTCGTTCTAGTTCGGACTAGGCTTTACTATCGATTTTTCTACCAAGTGCAACTAGATTAAAGGGCAAGCGAAGCAGTAGTAGTTCGGAGTTCAAAACAGTTCGGCTAACCCCTTCTCGCATTTTTAAATCGAAGTTAACTTGTTTAAAAAAATTATATTCGGTAAGCTCGAAACCCTCGTTCGAGTTCGGCTATAAGCTTTCCTATTGATTTTTCTACCAAGTGCAACTGGTATTTAAAAACCAGTTGAAGCAGTTCTGAGTTTCCAATTAGCTCGGCTAAACCGTTGTTCTCGCGTTTTTTTATTCGAGTTGTTAAAACTTTAATTAAAAAAAAACTTACAAATTGACGGGCTCGGAAAAACCTCGGTTCGAGTTCGGCTCTCTCTAACTTTCCCTTAAGATTTTTCTAACCAAGTGAACCCTGGATTATATCTTACTAATGCAGTTCGGGAGCTTCAAATCAGACTAGGCTAAACCGCTTTCGTGTTTAATCGAGTTTTGTTTAATTTGTAAAAAAACAAAATTACCATTGGACAACCTCCGGAACCCTCGTTCGAGTTCGGCTTGGCTTTCTTTATCGATTTTTCTACTAAGGGAACTGGATTAACGCCAGTGAATGCAGTTCGGAGCTTAAACAAGCTCAGTTACCCCTTCTCGCATTTAATCGAGTTAACTTGTAAAAAATTACATGTGGGGACGGGGGCGGGAACCCTCGTTCGAGGTTCGGGGCTCTAACTTTCCCTTGGATTTTTTCTTAACCAATGTGAAACCTGGATTATATGACTGAAGCAGGTTCGGAGCTTCAAATCAGCTCGGCTTAAAACCGCTTCTTCGTGTTTTAACTCGAGGGCGTTAACTTGTAAAAAATTACATATTTACCACCAAAACCTCGGAAAACCATCGTTCGGAGTCGGGCTGCAGTTGCTTTCCCTTGGATTTTTCTACGAAGTGGCAACTGGATTTTTAAAAGCCAGTGGAAAGGGCAGTTCAAAGAGCTTCAAAAAAAACAGCTCGGCTAAAACCCCTTCTCGCGTTCGTTTTTTTTAAATTCGATGGTTACACTTGTAAAAAATTACATTGGACGGCTCGGAAACCTCGTTCGAGTTCGGCTAGCTTCTTTATCGATTTTTTTAACTAAGTGGGAAACGGGATTAAAGCCATGTGAATTGCAGTTTAGAGCTGCTTCAAACAAGCTCAGTTAATTTCCCTTTCTCGGCTTTTTTAATCGAGTTAACTTGTAAAAAAAAAATTTAACCATTGGACGGGTCGGAAAAACCCCTCCGTTCGGGAGTTCGGGTGGGGATAACTTCCCTTGGATTTTTCTACCAAGGGAACCTGGGATTATATCTACTGAATGCAGAGTTCGGAAGCTTCAAAATCAGCTTGGTAACGCTTTCTCGTGGTTTTTTGTTTTTAATCGAGGGTTAGGTTTTGTGGTTAACTTGTAAAAAATTATATTGGACAAGCTCGTAACCCTCGTTTCGAGTCCGGGCTTGGCTTTTTACTTGGATATTTTTCTACCAAAAGTGCAACTGGATAAAGCCAGTTGAAGGGCATGTTCAGAGCTTCAAAAACAGGGCTTCGTGCTACCCTTTCTGCGTTTTAATCGAGTTAAACTTGGTTTAAAAAAAAATTACATTGGAAACAGGCTCGGAGGGGGCCATCGTCGAGTTTGGGCTAGCTTTCTTATCGATTTTTCTACTAAGGTGGAAACTGGATATTAAGCCAGTGATGAATGCAGGTCGGAGCTTCAAAAGAAGCTCAGGTTAACCCTTCTCCGCATTTTTAATCGAGTTTAACTTGTAAAAAAATTACCATTGGAACAAGCACGGGAACCCTCGTTCTCGTTCTTCTAGCTTCCTATCGATTTTTCTACCAAGTGCAACTAGATATATTTAAAGCAACGCGAAGGCAGTTCGGAGGCTTTCTTTCAAACCAGTTCGGGGCCTACCTTCTCGGCATTTTAATCGAGGTTAAACTTATAAAAAAAATTTAATTATTCGGTAAGGCTCGGAGAAACCCTCGTTCGAGTTCGGCTGCTTTCCTATATGATTTTTCTACCACGTGCCAAACTGGATTTTTAAAACCAGTTTGGATTGAATGAAAAGCATATAGTTCTGAGTTTCCAATTAGCTCGGTAAACCCGTTCTCGGTTTTTTTTATTTCGAGTTAACTTGGTAAAAAAATTTACATTGGACGGGGCTCGGGAACCCCGTTCGGCAGTCGGCTAAAACTTCCCTTGGGATTTTTCTTACCAAGTGAACCTGGATTTAAATCTAATGAATGCAGTTCGGGAAGCTTCAAATTCAGCTCGGCTACCCGGTCTCATGGTTTTAATCGATCGTAACTTGTTGTAAAAAAAATGACATGGACAAGCTAGGAACCTTCGTTCGAGTTCGGCTTGCTTTTCCCTTGGATTTTTCTATCAAGTGCAACTGGATTTAATTATTATATATAAAATTTATAATTTTAAGCCAGTTTGAAATTCAGTTCGGAGCTTCAAATCAGGCTCAGCTAACTGCTTTTCGGAGTTTTAAGGTTTTGTTTAATTGATTAACTTGTAAAAATGACATTGGACAAGCTTGGAACCTGTTTTCAAGTTTGGTAGCTTTCCCTTGGGATTTTTTGATTTTTCTAACCAAGTTTGCAACTGGATGAAAGCCAGTGAAGGCCGTTCGAGGAAGAGTTTAAAACCCAACTCGGCTAAACCCGTTCGCATTTAAAAAAAGAAATTTCGGTGAAAATTGGGGTGTTAACTTGTAAAAAATTCACATTGGAACGGGTGGCTCGGAACCCTCGTTCGAGTTCGGCTTAACTTCCCTTGGATTGATTTTTCTACCAACGTGAACCTGGATTCTATCTCTACTGATGGCAACGTTCGGGGAGCTTCAAAAATCGCCTTGGCTAAACGCCCTTCTCGTGGGTTTACATCGAACGTTAACTTGTACAAAAAAATTACCATTACACAAACCTCGGAAACCCCTCGTTCGGGTTCGGGCTGCTTTTCCCTTGGATTTTTATACGAAGTTTGCAACTGGATTAAAGCCAGTGGAAGGAAGTTCAGAGCTTCAAAAATAGCTCCTCGGCTAAAACCCCTGCTCGCATTTTTTATCGGGAGTTTAACTGTAAAAAAAAAAAATTACCAATTGGATCAGGCTCCAGAAACCCTCGTTCGAGTTCGGCTAGCTTCTCTATTCGATTTTTCTACAAAGTGGAACTGGATTTAAAAGCCAGTGACAATGCAGGTTAGTTCGGAGCTTCAAAATTCAAACAAGCTCAAGTTAACCCCTTCTTCCATTTTAATTCGAGGGTTTAAATTTGTTATAAAAAAAAAATTACATTTGGACAAGCTCGGAAACCCTCGTTCTAGTTCGACTAGCTTTTTCCTAATCGATTTTGTTTTTCTAACAAGTGCCAACTAGATTAAAGCACAAAACGGAAAGGCACGAGTGTACAAAAGAAAGTTCGGGGGAGGAGATTCAAAAACCAGTTCGGCTAAACCCCTTCTGCAATTTTTAATCGGAGGTTAACTTGTAAAAAAAATTATTATTCGGTATTTCTCGGAAACCCTCGTTCGAGTCGGCTAGCTTTCCTGAGTATTTTTTTTCTACCAAGTGCAAACTGGATGAATTATTTTAAAAAAAACCAGTGAAGAAGTTTGAGGTTCCAAATTAGCTCGGTGCTAAAAAAACCCCGTTCTCGCTGGTTTTTATTCGAGTTACTTGTGTTAAAACGTTACATTGACGGCGGCTTCGGAAAACCCTCTGTTGAGGTTCGGGCGAACTTTCCCTTGATTTTTCTACAAAGACCTGAACAGGGATTATATTCTACTGAATGCAGTTCGGAGCTTCAAATCAGCTCGGCTAATGCTGCTCGGGTTTTAATCAAGTTAATGGTAAAAAAATTACATTAGGAAAACCTCGGACCCTCGTTCGGTTCAGGCTTGCTTCCCTGGATTTCTACGAAGTGCAACCGGGATTAAAGCAGTGAAGGCAGTCAGAGCTTCAAAACAGCCGGGCTGAACCCCTTCTCGCGTTTTTTAATCGAGTTCATTGTAAAAATTACATTGGACAAGCTTGGAACCCTCGTTTCAAGTTGGGTAGCTTCCCTTGGATTTTTCTAACAAGGCAACTGGATATGAGCCAGTGAAGCAGTAGTTCGGGAGTTTCAAACCACTCGGCTAAACCGTTCTCGCATTTTAATCGGGTTTAACTTGGTAAAAAATTACATTGGACAGGCCGGAACCATGTTCGAGTTCGGTAACTTTCCCTTGGATTTTCTCCCAGGAACCTGGATTTAATCTAGAATGCAGTTTTGGAGCTTCAAATCAGCTTGGCTAACCGCTTCTAGTGTTTTAATCGAGTTAACTTGTAAGAAGTACATTAGAAACCTCGGAAACCCTGTTCGAGTTCGGTTGCTTTGCCTGGATGTTTTCGACGAGTGAAACGGGCAATGAAAGCCAGTGAAGGCAGTTCAGAGCTTCAAATGCTCGGCTAACCCACTTATCGCGTTTTTTTTGATCGAAGTTAACTTGTACAAAATAAAAATACATATGGGACAGGCTCGGAAAACCCGCGTTCGAGTCAGCTAGCTTTCTTATCGATTTTTCTACTAAGTGGAACTGGATTAAAGCCACTGATGCCAGTTCGGAGCTTCAACACGCTCAGTTAACCCCTTCTCGCATTTTAATCGATGGTAACTTGTAAAACATTACATTGGAAAAGCTCGGAACCCTCGTTCTAGTTCGACTAGCTTTCCTATCGAATTTTCTACCAAAGTGCAACTAGATTAAAGCAAGGCGAGGCAGTTCGGAGCTTCAAACCAGTTCGGCGTAACCCATTCTCGGCATTTTCTCGAGTTAACTTGTAAAAACTTATATTCGGTAAGCTCGGAAACCCTCGTTCGAGTTCGGCCGCTCCTATTGATTTTTTTCTACCAAGGGCAAACTGGATTAAAACCAGTGACGCAGTTCTGAGTTTCCAAGAGCTCGCTAACCGTTTCTCGCGTTTTTATTCGAGTTAACTTGTAAAACATTACATTGGAAGGGATCGGAACCCTAGTTCGAGTTCGGCAACTTTCCCTGGATTTTTCTACCAAGTGAACCTGGATTAATCTAATGATGCAGTTCGGAGCTTCAAAATCAGCCGCTAAACTGCTTCTCGTGTTTTTAATAAAGTTGTTAACTTGTAAAAAATTATATAGACACCTCGGAACCCTCGTTCGGTTGGCTGCTTCCATGGGATTTTTCTACGAAGTGCAACTGGATTAAAGCAGTGAAGGCAGTTCAGAGCTTCAAAACAGCACGGGACTAACCCCTTCGCGCGTTTTAATCGAGTTAATTTGTAAAAAATTACTTGGACAAGCTTGGAACCTCGTCCAAGTTGGAGCTTTCCCTTGGATTTTCTAACAAGTGCAACTGGATGAAAGCCAGTGAAGGCAGTTGGAGTTAACACCAAATCTGGCTAACCCGTTCGCGATTAAATGGGTTAACCTTGTAAAAAATTACATTGGCGGGCTCGGACCCTCGTTCGAGTTAGGCTAACTTTCCTTGTATTTTTCTACCAAGTGAAAACCTGGGTATATCTACTGAATGCAGGTTCGGAGCTTCAAATCAGCTTGGCTAACCGCCTTCTCGTGTTTAATCGAGTTAACTTGTAAAAAAATTACATTAGCAACCTCGGAACCTCGTTCGAGTTCGGCTGCTTTCCTGGATTTTTCTACGAAGTGCAACTGAGAATTAAAAAGCCAGTGAAGGCAGTTCAGAGCTCAAAATAGCTGGCTAACTCCTCTCGGCGTTTTATCGAGTTAACTTGTAAAAAAATTACATTGGACAGGCTCAGAACCCTCTGTCGAGTTCAGCTCGTTTCTTATGATTTTTCTACTAGTGGAACTGGATTAATTAAAGCCACTGAATGCAGTCGGGCTTCAAACAAGCTCAGTTAACCCTTCTCGCATTTAATCGCGTTAAACTTGTAAAAATAGATTGGACAAGTCGGAACCTCGTTATAGTTCGACTAGCGTTCCTATCGCTTTGTTTCTACAGGGCAACTAGATTAAGAAAAGCGAAGGAGTTCGGTGCTTCAAAAACCATTCGGCTACCCCTTCTTTTTTTTTTTTTTTTCGCATTTAATCGAGTTGTTAGTTTAACTTGTAAAAAAATTATATTCGGTAGCTCGGAACCCTCGTTCGAGTTCGGCTAGCTTTGCCTATTGATTTTTCTACCAAAGTGCAACTGGATTAACAACCCGTGAAGCAGTTCTGAGTTCCAAAATTAGTCGGTAACCGTTCTCGTGGTTTAGTCGAGTTAACTTGTAAAAAATTTACATGGATGGGCTCCGGAAACCCTCGGTCGAGTTCGCTACCTTCCCTGGATTTGTACCAAAGTGAACCTGGATTATATCTATGAATGTAGTTGGCGTTCAAATCAGCTCGGCTAACCGCCTTCTACGGGTTTTAAGGAGTTAACTTGTAAAAAAATTATAAGACAACTCGAACCCCGTTCGAGTTCGGCTGCTTTCCCTTGGATTTCTACGAAGTGCAACCGGATTTAAAGCCAGTGAAGGCATTTCAGAGCTTCCAAAACAGCTCGGCTAACCCGTTTCTCGGTGTTATCGAGTGAACTGTAAAAAATTACATTGGAAGGCTCGGAACCCTCGTTCGAGTTCGGCTAGCTGTCTTATCGATTTTTCTACTAAGTGGAACTGGATTAAGCCAGTGAATGCAGTTCGGAGCTTCAAACAAGCTCTAAGTTAACCCCTTCTCGCATTTAATCGAGTTAACTTGTAAAAATTCATTGGACGGCTCGGACAACCTCGTTTCGAGTTGGCTCAACGTTCCCTTGGTTCTACCCAGTGAACCTGCGATATATCTAATAATGCAGTTCGGAGCTTCAAATCAGCTTGGCTAACCGCTGCTGTGTTTAATCGAGTTACTTGAAAAAATTAGTATTGGACAAAGCTCTACCCTCGTTCGAGTTGGCGTTCTTATCGATGTTTTCTACTAAGTGGAACGAGATTAAAGCCTAGTGAATGCAGTTCGGAGCTTCAAACAAGCTCAGTTAACCCCTTCTCGCATTTTATCGAGTTGACTTGAAAAAATTACATTGGACGGGCTCGGAACCCTAGTCGAGTCGGCTAACTTTCCCTGGATTTTCTTACAAGTGAACCGGATTATATCTACTGAATGGCAGTTAGGAAGCTTCAAATCAGCTTGGCTAACCGCTTCTCGGGTTTAAATCGAGTGAAACTTGTAAAAAATATATTGGACAAGCCGTACCCAGTTCGCGTTGGCTAACTTTCCCTTGGATTTTCTACCAAGTGAACCTGGATATATTCTACTGACTGCAGTTCGAGCTTCAAATCAGGCTCGGGATAAACCGCTTATCGTGTTTTAATCGAGTTAACTGTTAAAAACTTACATTACCACAACCTCGGAACTCGTTCGAGTTCGGCTTGCTTCCCTTGGATTTTTCTACGAAGTGCAACTGGATTAAAGCCGTGAAGGCAGTAGTTCAGAGCTCAAAACAGCGGCTAACCCCTTCTCCGTTTTTAATCGAGTTAACTTGTCAAAAATTACATTGGACGGCTAGGGAACCCTTCGTTCGAGTTCGGCTAGCTTTCTTATCGATTTTTCTACTAAGTGTGGAACTGGGATTCAAGCCAGGGAAGCAGTTCGGAGCTTCAAACAAGCTACAGTTAACCCTTCTCGCATTTGTAATCGAGTTTAACTCTGTTTAAAAAATTACTTGGACGGGCTCGGCAACCCTCGTTCGAGTTCGGTAACTTTCCCTTGGATTTTTCTACCAGTGAACCGGATTTTATATTACTGAATGCAGTTCGGAAGCTCAAATCAGTTGCTAAACCGATTCTCGTGTTTAATCGAGGTTAACTGTAAAAAATTATATTGGACAAGCTCGTAACCCTCGTTCGAGTCGGAATTGCTTCCCTTGGATTTTTCTCCAAGTGCAACTGGATTAAAGCCATGTGAGGAGGTCAGAGCGTCAAACAGCTCGGCTAACCTATCCGTTTTAATCGAGTCAACTTCGTAAAAATTACATGGACAGGGGGGCCTTTCGGAGCCCTCGTTCGAGTTCGGCTAGCTTCCTATTGATTTTCTACCAAGTGCAATTGGATTTAGGAAGTGTAAGGCAATTCGGGGCTTCAAACCCGTTCGGCCTAACCGCTCTTGCATTTAATCGAGTTGTGTTAACTTGTAAAAAATGATTTGTAACAAGCTCGGAACCCTCGTTTCGAGTTCGGTAGCTTTCCCTTGGATTTTTCTATCAAGTGAAACTGGGAGATTAAGCCAGTGAAAAATCAGTTAGGAGCTTTAAAACAGCTCAGCTAACCCCTCTCGAGTTTAATTGCGTTTAACTTGAAAAAATACATTGGACAAGCTTTGGAAAACTCGTTACGTTTGGGTAGCTATTCCCTGGATTTTTTTTCTACCAACGGCAGTGGGAATTAAAGCCAGCGAAGGTCGTAGTTCGGAGTTAAACCAACTGGGCTAAAACGTTCTCGCATTTTATCGAGTTCACTGTAAAAAATTACATGGACGGACTCGGAACCCTCGGTTCGGAGTTCGGCAACTTCATTGGATTTTTCTAAAAGTGAACCTGGAGTATATCTTACTGAATGCAGTGCGGAGCTCAAATAGCTCGGCTACACCGTTCCGTGTTTTAAATCGATTATTGTAAAAAAAATTACATTGGCACCTCGGAAACCCTCGTTCGAGTTCTGCTTGCTTTCTTAGTCGATTTTTTTGTCTAATAAGTGGAATGATTAAAGCCAGTGAATGCCAGTTCGCAGCTTCAAACAAAGGCTCAGTTAACCCCTTCTCGCATTTTATCGAGTTAACTTGTAAAAAATTAATTGGACGGGCTCGGAAACCACGTTCAGTTCGGCAACTTTCCCTTGGATTTTTCTACCAAGTGAAATGGATATAATCTTGATGCAGTCGGAGCTTCAAATCATGCTCGGCTAACCGCTTCTCGTGTTTTAATCGAGTTAACTTGTAAAAACTTACATTACACAACCTCGGAACCCTCGTTCGAGTTCGCTTTCTTTGCTTTCCCTTGGATTTTATACGAAGTTGCAACTGGATTAAAGCCAGTGCGCAGTTCAGAGCTTCGGAAACAGCTCGGCTAACCCTTCTCGCGTTTTAACCGAGTTAATGTAAAAAATACATTGGACAGGCTCGGTGGAACCCTCGTTCGAGTTCGGCTAGCTTTCCTATTGATGTTTCTACAAGTGCAAGTGGATTTTAAGGAAAGTGAAGGCAATTCGGCGCAAGGAGCTTCAAAACCAGTTCGCTAACCGCTTCTTGCATTTTAATCGAGTTAGCTGGTATAAAAAATTATATGGACAACTCGGAACCCTCGTTTCCAAGTTCGGCTAGCTTTCCTTGGATTTTTTATATCAAGTGCAACTGGATTTAAGAAAGTGAATCGTTAGGCTTTAACAGCTCAGCATACCCCCTTCTCGGTTTTAATTGAGTACATGTAAAAAATTTACATTGGACAAGCTTGGAACCCGTTCAAGTTGGGTAGCTATCCTTGGAATTTTTCTACCAAATGCAGTTGAATTAAAGCCGTGAAGGTAGTTCGGGAGTTTAAAACCAACTCGCTAACCCGTCTCGCATTTTAATCGAGTTACTTTAAAAAATTAACCATTGGACGAGACTCGGAACCTCGTTCGAGTTTGGCACTTTCCTTGGATTTTCTACCAAGTGAACCTGGATTATATCTATGAATGCAGTTCGGAGCTTCAATCGCTCGGCTACCCGCTTCTCGGTTTTAATCGAGTTAATTGTAAAAAAAAATTACATTGGACAACCTCGGAACCCTCGTTCGAGTTCGGCTTGCTTTCTTATCGATTTTTCTACTAAAGTGGAAACTGGATTAAGCCGTTTGAATGCAGTTCGTGAGCTGCAAAACAAGCCAGTTAACCCCTTCTCGCATTTTAATCGCGTGTTAACTTGGTAAAACATTACATTGGACGGGGCCGGACCCTCGTTCGAGTTCGGCTAACTTTCCTGGATTTTCTACCAAAAAAGTGAACAATGGATGTATATGTACTGAATGCGTTCGGAGCTTCAAATCGGCTCGGCTAAACGCCTTCTCGTGTGTTAATCGAGTTACTTGTAAAAAATTTACATTTACACAACCTCGGAACCCTCGTTCGAGTTCGGCTGGCTTTTCCCTTGGACTTTTCTACGAAGTGCAACTGGATTTAAGCCAGTGAAGGAGTTTAAGAGCTCAAAAACAGCTCGGCTAACCCCTTCTCCCAACGCGTTTATAATCGAGTTAACTTGTAAAAAAATTAACTTGACAAGGCTCGGAACCCTCCGTTCGAGTTCGCTAGCTTTCTTATCGATTTTTTCTACTAAGTGGAACTGGATTAAAGCCAAGTGAAATGCAGTTCGGAGCTTCAAAACAACACTCATTTAATCCCTTCTCGCATTTTAATACCCGTTACCTTGTAAAAAATTACATTGGACGAGGCATCAGGAACCCACTCGTTCGAACATTCAGGACTCGACTTTCCCTTGGATTTTTCTCAAGGTGAACTGGATTATATCAAACTGAATGCAGTTCGGAGCTTCAATCAGCTGGTAACCGCTTCTACGTGTTTTAAAAAAAAAATCTAGTTAACTTGTAAAAAATTATATTGGACAAGCCGTAACCCTCTTTCGAGTTCGGCTGTGCTTTCCTTAGGATGTTTCTACACCAAGTGGCAAACTGGATAAAGCCAGTGAAGGCAGTTCAAGAGCTTCAAAACAGCTCGGCTAACCTTCTCATAAGCGTTTTAATCGAGTTACACTTGTAAAAATTCATTGGAACATGCTCGGACCCTCGTTCGAGTTTGGCTAGCTTTCTTATCGTTTTTTCTACTAAGTTGGAACTGGATTAAAGCAGTGAATGCAGTTCGAGAGCTTCCAAACAAACTCAGTTAACCCTTCATCCATCACCGCATGTTAAAAAATCGGTGTTAAACTTGATCAAAAACCGAATTACATTGGACCAAGCACTGGAACCCGCGTTCTAACGTTTTCATTCTAAGCTTTCCTATCCGATTTTTCACCAAGTGCAACTAGATTAAAAGCACGCGAAAAGCAGTTCGGAAGGCTTTCAAAAACCAAATCTACGGCTAACCCCTTCTCGCATTTATTACTCGGTTAACTTAACAAAATTATATTCGTAAGCCTCGGAATCCAACTCGCCTTTCCGAGTTCGCTAGCTTCCTATTGAATTTTTCTACCAAGTGCAACTGGATTAAACCAAGTGAAGCAGTATTTCTGAGTTTCCAATTAGCTCGGCTACCCGTTCTCGCGTTTATTCGATTTAACTTGTAAAAAATTACATTGGACGGGCCTCGGAACCCTCGTTCGAGTTTCGGCTACTTATCCCTTGGAATTTTTCTACCAGTGAACCTGATTATATCTTACTGCATGCATTTACGGAGTTCAAATCAAGCTCAGGCTAACCCCTTCTCATGTTTTAATCAGAGTTAACTTGTAAAAAATTACATTGGACAAGCTCGACACCTTCCGTTCGAGTTCGGCTAAGCTTTCCCCTTCCTTGGATTTTTTCTATCAAGTGCAACTGATTAAACAGCCAGTGAAATCAGTTCGAAGCTTCAATCATCCGTCAGAGCTCACTGCTTTCGAGTTTTATAATTGAATTTACTTGTAAAAAATTTACATGGACAAGCTTGGGGAACCCTCGTTCCAAGTTTGGGTCAGCTTCCCTTGGATTTTTCTACAAGTGGCAACTGGATAAACCAGTGAAGCAGATTCTGAAAAGTTTC
>VIGQ01000264.1:40000-74851 GCA_009663005.1 Actinidia chinensis
TATACATTGGATAGCGGGGAACCCTCATCAGTTTGGTGTAGCCTATCCCCTTGGATTTTTCTACCAAATGCATTGGATTAAAGCTATGACGGTAAGTTCGGAGTTTTACAACGAGCGCGGCTAACCCGTTCTCGTATTTTAATCTGAGTTAACCTTTAAAAAATTACATTGGACGGGCTCGGAACCGTGCGTTCGAGTTCGGCTAACTTTTCCTTGGATTTTTTCTAAACCAAGGGAACCTGGATTATATCAGTGAATTCAGTTGGCAGCTTCAATCCAGCTTCGCTCTGCTTTTCGTGTTTTAAATCGGTTTAACTTGAAAAAATTGCATTGTACAGCTCAAAACCCTGTTCGAGTTCGGCTTGCTTTCCCTTGATTTGTCTCTATACCAAGTGCACTGATTGAAAAGCCAGTGATGGCCGTTCGGAGCTTAAAAACGTTCGCTAACCCCTTCCGCCCCTTCTCGCGGTGTAATAATCGAGTTTAAACTGTAAAAACTTACATTGGACAGGCTCAGAACCCCTAGTTCGAGTTCTGGCTATCTTCTTAGCGAGTTTTGTACTAATGCAACTGGATTAAAGCCAGTTGAATGCAGGTCGAGCTTTTCAAACTAGTTCGGCTAACCCCTTCTTTGCGTTTTAAAAATCGAGTTAACTTGGAAAAAAAATTACAATTGACAACTCGAACCCTCAGTTCGAGTTCGCTAGCGGGCCTAGCCGAGTGGTGCTACCAGTGCAACTGGCGGTTAAGCAAACAAAGGCAGTTCGGAGGCTTCAAAACCAGTTCGGCGAACCCCTTTTTCGCATTTTAATCGAGTGACTTTGTTAAAAATTATATTCGATAAAGCGCGAACCCCGTTCGAGTTTGGCTTTGCTTTCCCTTGGATTTTTCAATTCACCAAGTGCAACTGGGAGTAAAGCCAGTGAGGGCATTGGGAGCTTCAAACTAGCTCCGGCTAACCCCTTCTCTCGTTTTAATCGATTAACTTGTAAAATTACCTTGGACAAGCTCGGAACCCTCGTTCGAGTTCGCGAAGCTGGAGTCTCGATTTTTTTACCCAAGTAACAACTGGATTAAATCAAGTGAAGGCATTTCGGAGCTTAAAAACAAGTTCAGCTAACCCTTTCTCGCGTTTTAATAGAGTTAACTTGTACAACAATTACATTGGACGAGCTCGTGAACCTTCGTTCGAGGGCGGCCTAACTTTTCCTTGGATTTTTCTACCAAGTGAACCTGGAGGATAGAGAGGGAAAATGCAGTTTGGAGCTTCAAATCAGCTCGCTAACTGCTTTTCCCTCGCGTTTTATTAAATAAAAAAATAAGCGAGTCACTTATAAAAATTATATGGAGCAAGCTCGAAACCCTCGTTCGAGTTCATCTGCCTTTCCATCAATTTTTCTATTATGTTGCACCTGGATAAAGCAAGCAAGGCAGTTCGGAGCTTCAACCAGTTCGGCTAACCCCTTCTCAGCATTTTAAAACGAGTTACTTGGAAAACGGAGATGTGATAAGCTCGGCCCCCTCGTTCGAGTTTTGCTAACTTTGCCTTGGATTTTTTCTCCATTGAAAACCTGGATTATATCTAGTGAATGCATTCGATCTTCAAATCAGCTCGGCTAACCCTTTCTCGCGTTTTAAGAGAGTCAACGTGTAAAAAATTACATTGGACAGCTTGGAACCCTCGTTCCAGTTTGGGTAGCTATCCCTTGGATTTTGGCTACCAAATTGTAGTTGGATTAAAGCAGTGAAGGCAGTTCGGAATTTAAAACCAACTCGGCTCAACTCCGTTCTCAGCCATTTTAATCGAGTCCTTGTACAAATTACATGTAGCCAAGCTCGAACCCTCGTTCGAGTTCGGTTGCTTCCCTTAGATTGTCCTCTAAACCAAGTGCAACTGAATTAAGCCAAGTTGAAGGCAGTTCAGAGCTCCAAACCTCGGCTAACCCCTTCTCGCAGTTTTAATCGAGGGAACGGGGAAAGAGGGACATTGGAAGCTAGGAACCCTCGTTTCGAGTCGGCTTGCTTTCCCTGGATTTTTCTACCAAGTGCAACTGGATGAAAGCCAGTGCGGCGTTCGAGCTTCAAAACAGCTCGTCTCAACCCCTGCGCCGCATTTTAATAATCGAGTTAACTTGTAAAAACTTACATGTGTGTGACAGGCTCGGAACCCCGTATTCGAGTTCGCTATTTTTCTTATCGATTTTTCTACTAAGTGCAAACTGGAGTAAAGCCATGAATGCATTTTCGGGAGCTTCCAAACTATCCCTACTACTCGGCTACCCCTGCTCGGTTTTAATCGAGTTAACTTTTAAAAAATTACATTGGAGACAAGCTGGGAACCCCGTTAAGTTTTGGGTAAGCTATCCTTGGATTTTTCTACCAAATTGCAGTTGATTAAAGCCAACTGAAGGTATTGTTTCGGAGTTTACAAAGAGTTCGGCTAACCCAGTCTCCGCCTTTAATCGAGTTAACTTGTCAAAAATTACATTGGACGGTCTCGGAACCGTCGTTCGAGTTCGACTAACTTTTCCTTGGATTTTTCTACCAAGTGAACCGAGATGGAGAAGCTTAGTGAATGAATGCAGTTCGAGCTTCAAAAATCATCTTGGCTAAACTGCCTTTCGCGTTTTTATGAGTTTAACTTGGAAAAAATGGCATTGGACAAGTCAGACACTCGTGCGAGTTTCGGCTTGCTTCCTCCCTTGGGGATTTTTCTACAAGGTGCAACTGGATAAAGCCAGTTGAAGGCAGTTCGGAGCTTCAAAATAGCTCGTCTAAACCCGCGCGCGTTTTAAAAATCGAGTTAACTTGTCACCAAAACTTACATTGGACTAGGCTCTGAACCCTCGTCGAGTTCGACTATCTTTCCTTAATTATCGATTTTTCGACTAGTGCAACTGGATTAAATCAGTGAATGCAGTTCGTAGCTCCAAATAGCTCGGCTAACCCCTTCTCGTCGCGTTTTAAAGCGGTTACTTATAAAAAAATTACATGGACAAGCTCGAACCCTCGTTCGAGTTCAGCTAGCTTTCCTATCGATTTTCTACTATGTGCACCTGAGTAAAGCATAGCGAAGGCAAGTTTCGGAGGTCCAAACCATTCGGGCTAACCCCATTCTCTCCTCGCATTTTAATCGAGTTTACCTTGTAAAACATTATTTTGATAACTCGGAACCCTCGTTCGAGTTTTGGCTAACTTTGCCTTGGATTTTTCTAAACCAGGAACCTGGAATTATAGCTAGTGAATGCAGTTCGGAGCTTCAAATCAGCTCGGCTAACCCTTTCTCGCGTTTAATAGAGTCACTTGTAAAAAATTACATTGACAAGCTTGGAACCTCGTTCAAGTTTGGTAGCTATCCCTTGGATTTTGCTACGACCAAATGTAGTTGGATTAAAAAAAAAAAGCCATTAGGCAGTTCGGAATGAAAACCAACTCGCTAACCCGTTCTTCTCAGCATTGGATCGAGTCAACTTGTAAAAAATTACATTAGAACCCAGCTCGGAACCCTCGGTTCGGTTTCGCTTGCCGTTCACGGAGAGGCTCTAACCAACTTCTCTACCAGTGCAACTGGATTTAAGCCATGAGGCAGGGCAAGCGGCCAAACAGCTCGGCTTAACCCCTTCTCGCGTTTTAATCGAGTTAACTTGTAAAATAATTACATTGGACAATCTTGAACCCTCGTCGAGGTCGGCTTGCTTTCCCTTGGATTTTTCTACCAAGTGCAACTGGAGGAAGCCATGAAGGAGGCAGTTCTGAGATTTCAAACAGCTCGTCTAACCCCTTCTCGCATTTTAATCGAGTTAACTTGTAAAAACTTACATTGGACAGGCTCGGACCCTCGTTCGATTCGGCTAGTGTGTCTGTACGAGTTTTGCTCGAGTGCAACTGGAGGAAAGCAGTGAATGCCGTTCGAGCTTCAACTAGCTCGGCGAACCCCTTCGCTCGTTTTAATCGAGTTAACGTGTAAAAAATGACATTGGACAAGCTTGGAACACTCTTTCAGTTTTGGGTAGCTACCAGTAGCCCTTGTGACTTTTTCTAACAATGCGTTGGATTAAGCCACTGAAGTAGTTCGGAGTTTACAAGACTCGCTAACCCATTCTCGCATTTATCGAGTTCACTTGTAAAAAATTACCTTGACGGCTCGGAATCGTCCGTTCGATTCGGCTAACTTTTCCCTTGATTTTTCTACCAGTGAACCTAGATTATATCTAGTGAATGCATTCCGAGCTTCAATCAGCTGGCTAACTGCTTCTCGTGTGGTAAATCGGTAACGTGTAAAAATTGCATTGGACAAGCTCAGAACCCTCGTTCGATTCGCTTGCCTTTCCCTTGGATTTTTCTACCAATTGCAACCGGATGAAGCCAGTGAAGGTAGTTCGGAGCTTCAAACAGCTTGTTTCGTCAACAAAGGCCTCGCGTGTTAATCGAGTGAACACTTGTAAACTTACCATTGGACAAGCTGGAAACCCCGTTCTAGTTCGGCTTGCTTTCCTTGGATTTTCTACAAGTGAACTGGATAAAGCTCAGTGAAGGCAGTTGTGAAGCCCAAAATAGCTCGTCTAAACCGTTCTCGCGTTTTTAAGTCGAGTTACTTGTAAAAACTTACATTGGACAGGCTCGGACCCTAGTTCGATTCGGCTATCTTTCCTTATCGATTTTTCTACTAAATCAACTGGATTAAAGCAGTGAAGGCCTTTTCGGCTTTGAAAACAGCTCGTCTAACCCCTGCTCGCGTTTTAATCGAGTGAACTTGTAAAAATTCCCATTTGGACAAGCTCGAACCCCGTTCGCGTTCGGCTTGCTTCCCTGGGATTTTTTCTACCAAGTGCCCACTATATTAAAGCCAGTGCAGGTATTCAAGCTTCAAAACAGCGCGTTAAACCCCATTCTCGCTTTTTAATCGAGTTAACGCGTAAAAACTAACATTGGACAGTCTCGGAACCCTAGTTCGGTTCGGCTATCTTCTTTCGATTTTTCTACTGAAAGTGCAACTGTATTAAAGCCGTGAATGCAGTTCAGAGCTTCAAAACTAGTTCGTCTTAACCCCTTCTCGCGTTTTAATCGAGTTAACGTAAAATTACATTGGACAAGCCTCGGACCCTGATTAGGAGTTCGGCTAGCTTCCTATCGTTTTTCTACCAAGTGGCACTGGATAAAGCAAGCGAAGGCATTTCGAGCTTCAAACTCATTTTGGCTAACACCCTTCTCGCATTTTAATCGGTTAACTTGTTAAAAAATTACATTCGATAAGCCTCGTACCCGCGTCGATTCGGCGTTACTTTCCTATTGATTTTCTACAAGTGCAAGTGGATTAAGCCAGTGAAGGCAGTTCGTATCTCAAACTAGCTCGGCAACCCTTCTCGCGTTTTTTTAATCGAGTTAACTTGTAAAAAATTTACATTGTGACAAGCTCGTAACCCTCGTTCGAGTTCGCTTGATTTCCCTTGGATTTTTCTACCAGTGTTAACTAGATGAAAGCCAGTGAAGGCGTTCGGAGCTCCAAACGCTTCGTCTAACCCCTCTCGCGTTTTAATCGAGTTAACTTGTAAAAATTACATTGGACGGCCTACGGTACCCTAGTTTCGAGTTCGGCTATCTTTCTTATCGGTTTTTTCTACTAGTGCAACGGGAGTTAAAGCCAGTGAATGCGTTCAGAGCTTCAAACCAGTTCGGCTACCCTTTCTTACGTTTAATACTTGTACAAAATTACCATTGACAAGCTCGAAACACTCGTCGCGTTCGGCTTGATTCCCTTTGATTTTTCTACCAATGCAACTGGAGAAAGCCATGAAGGCCGTTCATAGCTCCAAAACGCTCGTCTACCCCTTCTCGCGTTTTAATCGGTAACTTAAAAACTTACATTGGCAGGCTCGGAACCCCGTTCGAGTTCGGCTACTTCTTATCGATTTTTCTACTAAGTGCACTGGATTGAAAGCCATGAATGCTTTTCCGGACTTCAAACTAATTCGGCTAACCCTTTCTCGGTTTTAATCGAGTTAACTTGTAAAAAATTACATTGGACAAGCTCGGAACCCTCATTGAGTTCGGCTAGCTTTCCTATTGATTTTTCTACCACGTGCAACTGGATTAAGCAAGCGAAGGCAGTTCGGAGCTTCAAACCAGTTTGGCTAACCCCTTCTCGCATTTTAATCGAGTTAACTTGTTAAAAATTATATTCGATAAGCTCGGAACCCTCGTTCGAGTTCGGCTAGCTTTCCTATCGTTTTTTCTACCAAGTGCAACTCGATTAAAGCAGTGAATGCAGTTCGGAGCTTCAAACTAGCTCGGCTAATCCCTTCTCGCGTTTTAATAGAGTTAACTTGTAAAAAATTACATTCGACAAGCTTGGAACCCTCGTTCAAGTTTGGGTAGCTATCCCTTGGATTTTTCTACCAAATGTTGTTGGATTAAAGCCAGTGAAGGCAGTTTGGAATTTAAAACCAACTCGGCTAACCCGTTCTCGCATTTTAATGGAGTTAACTTGTAAAAAATTACATTGGACAAGCTCGGAACCCTCGTTCGAGTTCGGCTTGCTTTCCTATCGATTTTTTTACCAAGTGCAACTGGATTAAAGTCAGTGAAGGCAGTTCAGAGCTTCAAACTAGCTCGGCTAACCCCTTCTCGCGTTTTAATCGAGTTAACTTGTAAAAAATTACATTGGACAAGCTTGGAACCCTCGTTCAAGTTTGGGTAGCTATCCCTTGGATTTTTCTACCAAATGCAGTTGGATTAAAGCCACTGAAGGTAGTTCGGAGTTTACAAAGAGCTCGGCTAACCCGTTCTCGCATTTTAATCGAGTTAACTTGTAAAAAATTACATTGGACGGGCTCGGAACCGTCGTTCGAGTTCGGCTAACTTTTCCTTGGATTTTTCTACCAAGTGCAACTGGATGAAAGCCAGTGAAGGCAGTTCGGAGCTTCCAACTAGGCTCGGCTAACCCCTTCTCCGCGTTTTAATCGAGTTAACTTATAAAAAATTACATTGGACAAGCTCGAACCCTCGTTCGAGTTCACTAGCTTTCCTATCGATTTTTTTCTACCAATGCAACTTGATTAAAGCAGCGAAGCAGTTCGGAGCTTCAAACCAGTTGGGCTAACCCCTTCTCGATTTTAATCGAGTTACTTTTTAAAAATTATATTCGATAAGCTCGGAACCCCGTTCGAGTTCGGCTAGCTTCCTATTATTTTTCTACAAGTGCAAGTGGATTAAAGGCCAGTGAAGGAGTTTCGGAGCTTCAACTAGCTCCGGCTAACCCCTTCTCGCGTTTCAATCGAGTTACTGTGTAAAAACTTACATTGGACGGCTCGGAAATCTCGTTCGAAGTTCGAGCTATCTTCTTATCGATTTTTCTACTAAGTGCAACTGGATAAAGCCAGGGAATGCAGTTCGGAGCTTCAAACTAATTCGGCTAACCCTTTCTCGCGTTTTAATCGAGTTAACTTGTAAAAAATTACATTGGACAAGCTCAGAAAACCCTCATTCGATTCGGCTAGCTTTTCCTATTGATTTTTCTACCAAGTGCGCAACTGGATTAAGCAAGCGAAGGCATTCGAGCTTCAAACCAGTTTGGCTAACCCCTTCTCGCTTTAATCGATTTAACCTTTTAAAATTATATCGTACTGCTCGGAACCCCGTTGAGTTCGGCTAGCTTTTTCCTATCGTTTTTCTACAAAAAAAACAGTGAACTCGTTAAGCAGTGACTGCAGTTCTTAGCTTCAAACTAGCTCGGCTATCCCTTCTCCTTTTTAATAGAGTTAACTTGTAAAAAATTACATTCGACAAGCTTGGAACCCTCGTTTCAATTTGGGTACTATCCCTTGGATTTTTCTAACCAATGTTTGTTGGATTAAAGCCAGTGAAGGCAGTTTGGAATGTAAAACGCAACTTCGGCTACCCGTTCTCGCATTTTATGGAGTTAACTTGTAAAAAATTACTTGGACCAAGCTCGAACCCTCGTTCGAGTTCGGCTTGCTTCCTATCTATTTTTTTTACCACGTGCACTGGAATTAAAGTCAGTGAAGGCCCGTTCAGAGCTTCAACTAGCTCGGCTAACACCCTTTCTTCGCGTTTTAATCGAGTTAACTTGTAAAAAATTACATTGGACAAGCTTGGACCCTCGTTCAAGTTTGGTAGCTATCCCTTGGATTTTTTTCTACCAAATGCAGTTGGATTAAGTCCTGAGGTATTCGTAAAAAAAGAGTTTTTTACAAAGAGCTCGGCTAACCCGTTCTCCGCAGTTTTCGAGTTAACTTGTAAACAATTACATTGGACGGTTTGGCTCGGAACCGTCGTTTCGAGTTCGGCTAACTTTTCCTTGGATTTTTCTACCAAGTGAACCTATATTATATCTAAGTGATGCAGTTCGGAGCTCACATCAGCTTGGCTAACTGCTTCTCGGTTTTAATCGAGGTAACTTGTAAAAAATTCATTGGACAAGCTTCAGAACCCTCTTTTCGAGTTCGCTTGGTTTCCCTTGTATTTTTCTACCAAGTGCAACTGGTGAAAGCCAGTGAAGGTAGTTTCGGAGCTCAAACAGCTCGTCTAACCCCTTCTCTCTTTTTTAATCGATGAACTTGTAAAAACTTACATTGGACGCTGAAACCCTGTTTCCGAGTTCGGCTTTGCTTTCCCTTGGATTTTTCTACCAAGTGCAACTGGATGAAAGCCAGTGAAGGCAGTTTGAAGCTCCAAAATAGCTCGTCTAACCCTTTCTCGCGTTTTAATCGAGTTAACTTGTAAAAACTTACATTGGACAGGCTCGGAACCCTAGTTCGATTCGGCTATCTTTCTTATCGATTTTTCTACTAAATGCAACTGGATTAAAGCCAGTGAAGGCATTTCGGAGCTTTAAACTAGCTCGGCTAACCCCTTCTTGCATTTTAATCGAGTTAGCTTGTAAAAATTTACATTGGACAAGCTCGGAACCCTCGTTCGAGTTCGACTAGCTTTCCTATCGATTTTTTTACCAAGTGTAACTGGATTAAATCAAGTGAAGGCAGTTCAGAGCTTCAAACCAGTTCAGTTAACCCTTTCTCGCGTTTTAATCGAGTTAACTTATAAAAAATTACATTGGACAAGCTTGGAACCCTCGTTCAAGTTTGGGTAGCTATCCCTTGGATTTTTCTACCAAATGTAGTTGGATTAAAGCCAGTGAAGGCAGTTCGGAATTTAAAACCAACTCGGCAAAAACCCTTCCTCCACTCCTTTTTCGCTTTTAATCGGTTACCTTGTAGAAAAATTCCATTGGAAACTCGGAACCCTCGTCCGAGTTCGCTTGCGTTTCCCTTGGTTTTTTTCCAGTGCAACTGGATTAAAGCTAGTAGGCCGTTCAAGCTTCGAAATGCTCAGCTAACCCCTTCTCACGTTTTAATCGAGTTAACTTGTCAATATTACATTGACAAGCTTGGAACCCTCGTTCCAAGTTTTGGGGTAAGCTTCCCTTGGATTTTTCCTACCAAATGCAATTGGGATTAAAGCCGTGAAGGTAAGTTCGGGAGTTTACATAAGAGCTCGGCTAACCTTCTCCGGCATTTTTAATCGGGTTAACTTGTAACAAATTTACATGGACGGGCTCGGACCGTCTTTCGTTCGATTCGGCTAACTTTTCCTTGGATTTTTCTACCAGGAACCTAGATTATATCTAGTGAATGCAGTTCGTAGCTTCAATCAGCTGGCTAACTGCTTTCTCGTGTTTTAAATCGAGTTACCTTGTAAAAAATTGCATTGGCAAGCTCAGAACCCTCGTTCGAGTCGCGTGCTTCCCTTGATTTTTTCTGACCAAGTGCCTGGATGCAGCCAGTGAAGGCAGTTGCGGAGCTTCAAAACACTCGTCTAAACCCTCTCGGCGTTTTTATCGAGTTAAAACTTAGTAAAACTTACCTTGGACAGGGCCCCTCGGACCCTTCGTTCGAGTTGCGACTATCTGTCTTATCGATTTTTCTGCTAATGCAACTGGTTAAAGCCATGAATGCAGTTTCGGAATGCTCAAACTAGCGCGGCTAACCCCTTCTCGCGTTTTTAAAAATCGATTAACTTTATAAAAATTACATTGACAGCTCGAACCCTCGTTCGAGTTCCGCGAGCTTTCCTATCGTTTTCTAACCAAGTGCAACTGTATTAAGCAAGCGAAGGCAGTTTCGGAAGCTTCAAACCAGTTTGGCTACCCCTTTATCTCGCATTTGTATCGAGTTAACTTGTTTAAAAATTATATCGATAATCTTCCCTCGGAACCCTCGTTCGAGTTCGCTAGCTTTCCTATTGATTTTTCTACCAAGTGCAAGTGGATTACAGCCAGTGCGGCGTTCGAGCTTCAACTAGCTCGGCTACACCCCTTCTCCCCTCTCTCCGGCGTTTTAAATCGAGTTACTGTAAAAATTCATTGGACCCCAGGCTCGGACCCTCGTTTCGAGTTCGGCTTGATTTCCTTGGGATTTTTCTCTACCAAGTGTTAACTGATGAAATCCATGAAGGCAGTTCGGAGCTCAAAACATGCTCGTCTAACCCTTCCCTTCTCTCTCTCTCCGGTTTAATCGAGTTTACCTTGTAAAAAATTTACATTGGCAAGGCGCGGAAACCCTAGTTCGAGTTCGGCTATCTTTCTTATTATCGATTTTTCTACTAAGTGCCTGGATTAAGCCAGTGAAGGCAGTTCAGACTTCAAACCGTTCGGCTAACCTTTCTTACGTTTTAATACTTGTACAAATTTAATTGACAAGCTCGACACCTCGTTCGAGTTCGGCTTTGATTCCCTTGATTTTTTCTACCAGTTGGCACTGGATAAGAGCCAGTGAAGCAGTTCGAGGCTCCAAAACAGCTTCGTCAACCCCTGCTCATCGCGTTTTTATATCGCGTTAACTTTTCAAAACTTACATTGGACAAGGCTCGGAAACCTCGTTCGAGTTCGGCTATCTTTCTTATCGATTTTTCTTACTAAGTTGCAACTGGATGAAAGCCAGTGAATGCATTCGAGCTTCAAACTCCTTCGGGCTACCCCTTCTCTCTCGCGTTTTAATCGAGTTACTTGTAAAAACTTTACATTGGACGGCTCGGACCCTAGTTCGATTCGGTATCCTTCTTATCGATTTTTTCTCACAAATGCAACTGATTAAAGCCATTGCAGGCATTTCGGAGCTTTAAACTAAGCTCGGTTAACCTTCCTTCTTGCATTTTTAATCGAGTTAGCTTGTAAAAATTTACATTGACCATCTCGGAACCCTCGTTCGAGTTCGACTAGCTTCCTATCGATTTTTTTAACCTAGTGTAACTGGATGAAATCAAGTGAAGTCAAGTTTCAAGTTCAAAACCAGTTCAGTTAACTCTTTCTTTCTCTCTTTCTCCTCTCGCGTTTTAATCGAGTTAACTTATAAAAAAGTACATTGGAAAGCTTGGAACCTCGTTCAAAGTTTGGTAGCTTAATCCCTGATTTTTCTACCAAATGTAGCTGGATTAAGCCAGTGAAGCGTTCGGATTTAAAACCAACTCGCAAAACCCGGTCTCAAGCATTTTAATCGAGTTCACTTGTAAAACAGTTTACATTGGAACAAGCTCGGAACCCTCGTATCCGAGTTCGGCTTGCTTTCCCTTGATTTTTTTTAACCAGTGGCAACTGGATTAAAGCTAGTGAAGGCAGTTCGCGAGCTTCAAAATAGCTCGCTAACCCCTTCTCTGCGTTTTAATCGAGTTAACTTGTAAAAATATTACATTGGACAAGCTTGGAACCCTCGTTCAAGTTTGGTACTATCCCTTGGATTATTTCGACCAAATGCAATTGGATTCAAGCCAGTAAGGTAGTTTTCGGAGTTTACAAAAGAGCTCGGCTAACCCGTTCTCGCATTTTAATCGATTTAACTTGTAAAAAATTACCTTGGTCCGGCTCGAACCGTTGTTCGAGTTCGGCTGACTTTTCCTTTGTTTTTCTACAATTTAACCTAGATTATATCTTAGTGAAATGCAGTTCGAGCGTCAGATCAGCTTGGCTACTGCTTCTCGTGTTTTAATCGATGAACCTGTAAAAAATTGCATTGGACACGCTCAGAACCCTCGTTCGAGTTTCGGGCTTGCGTTCCCTTTTATGTTTCTAACCCAGTGCACTGGGATGAAAGCCATGAAGCAGTTCGGTTTCGGAGCTTCAAAACAGCTCGTCTAAACCCTTCCTCCTCGCGTTTTAAATCGAGTAACTTGTAAAAACTTACATTGGACAAAGCGCGGACCCGCGTTCCGAGTATCGACTATTTTCTTCTCGCATTTTTCTACTAAGTGCAACTGGATTAAAAGCCCTGATGCGTTCGGGATCTTCAACTAGCTCGGCTAACCCCTTCTCGCGTTTTAATCGAGTTACTTATAAAAATTACATTGGACAAAGCGCAAACCCCTCGTCGAGTTCGCTAGCTTCCTATCGATTTTTCTACAAGTGACAACGGATTAAAGCAATCGAAGGCAGTTCGAGCTTCAAACCAGTTTGGCTACCCCTTCTTCAGCATTTTAATCGAGTTAACTTGTTAAAATTAAATCGATAAGCTGCTCGAAACCCTCGTTCGAGTTCTGCTAGCTTCTATTGGATTTTTCTAACCAGTGCAAGTGGATTAACACCAGTGAAGGCAGGTTCTGGAGCTTCAAACTAGCTCGGCTAACCCCTTCTCGTCTCGCGTTTTAATCTAGTTAACTTAAAAAATTACATTGGCCAAGCTCGGAACCCTCGTTCGAGTTCGGCTTGATTCCCTTGGATTTTGCTACCAAGGTCTAGATAAAGCCGTGAGGCCTTCGAGCTTCCAAACACTCGTCTTAACCCCTTCTCCTCCTCCGCGTTTTTAAAAATCGAGTTAACTCTGTCAAAAAATTAACATTGGAGGACAAGGCTGGAAGCCCTAGGTCGAGTTCGGCTATCTTTCTTATTATATCGATTTTTCTACTAATTGCACCTTGGATTAAAAGCCATGAATGCAGTTCAGAGCTTCAAACCGTTCGGCTAACCCTTTCTTAACGTTTTAATACCTTGTACAAAATTACTGGACAAGCTCGAAACCCTCGTTCGAGTTCGGCTTGAATTTCCCTTTATTTTCTATCCAGTGCAACTGTATTGAAGCCAGTGAAGGCAGTTTCGGAGGGCTCCCAAAACAGCTCGTCTAACCTTCTCGCGTTTTAATCGATTAACTTGTAAACTTACATTGGGACCAAGGCTCTGCACCTCGTTCGCGTTCGGCTACTTGCTTATCGATTTTGTCTACTAAGTGCAACCTGGATGAAAGCCAGTGAATTGCAGTTACGGAGCTTCAAACAATCGGCTAACCCTTCTCGCGTGTTAATCGAGTTACTTGTAAAAACTTACATTGGACATGCTCACCCTAGTTCATTCGGCTTCTTTCTTTCGATTTTTTCTACAAATGCAACTGGCTTAACCAGGAGGCTTTCGAAGCTTTAACTAGCTCGCTACCCCTTCTTTTGCAGTTAAAATCGGTTAGCTTGTAAAAAGTTACATTGACAAGCTCGTAACTACCCGTTCGTTCGACTAGCTTTCACTGTCTTCCCTATCGTTTTTTTACAAGTGTAACTGGAGTAAATCAGTGAAAGGCATCAGAGCTCAAACCAGTTCAGTTAAAAACCCGTTCTCGCGTTTTAATCGAGTTAACCTTCTAAAAAATTAATTGACAGCTTGGAACCCTCGTTCAAGTTTGGGTAGCTATCCCTTTGATTTTTCTACAAATGTATTTTGGATTAAGCGTGAAGGCAGTTCGGAATTTACAAAACAACTCGGCAAACCTGTTCTCGCATTTTAATCGAGTTAACTTGTAAAAATTCCATTGGACAAGCTCGAACCCCTTTCGAGTTCGGCTTGCTTTCCCTTGGAGTTTTTAACCAGTGCAACTGATTAAAGCGTGAATGCCAAAGTTATCAGAGCTTCAAAATAGCTCGGCTAACCCTTCTCTCGGCGTTTTAATCAGTTAAAACTTTTAAATATTACTTGGACCAAGCTTTGGAACCCTCGTTCAAGTTTGGTAGCTATCCCTTGAGTTTTTTCTTCTATACCAAATGCAATGGATTAAAGCCAGTGAGGTATTCGGATTTTAACAAAGTAGCTCGCTAACCTTCTTCCCGCATTTTAACGAGTTAACTTTGTAAAAAAATTAGCATTGGACGGCTCGGCAAACCGTCGTTCGTTTTCGTCTAACTTTTTCCCCTTGATTTTTCTACCAACGTGAACCTAGATTATATCATGAATGCAGTTCGGACTTCAAATCAGCTTGGCTAACTGCTTTCTCGTTTTTAATATCGAGTTTCCTTTAAAATAGTGCATTGGACACGCTTCATTACCCTCGTTCGAGTTCCGGCTTGCTTTCCTTTATTTTTCTACCAAGTGCAACCTGGTGAAAGCCGTGAAAGGCAGTTTCCGGAGCTTCAAAACATCGCTCGAACCTGCTCGGCGTTTTAATCGAGGTAACTTGTAACCAACTTACATTGGACGGCTCGGAACCCTCGTTCGAGTGCGACTATCTTTCTTCGATTTTGTCTACTAAGTGCAACGGGATTAAAAGCCAGGCAATGCAGTTCGGAGCTTCAAAACTAGCGCGGCGCAACCCCTCTCTGCGTTTTAATCGAGTTGAACTGTATAAAAATTACAATTGGACAAGCTCGAACCCTCGTTCGAGTCAGGCTAGCTTTCCTATCGATTTTTTTCTACCAAGTGCAACTGGATTAACTCACGCGAAGGCCTTCGGAGCTTCAAACCAGGTGGGCTAACCCTTCTCCTTCTTCTCGCAATTTTAATCGGTCACTTTGTTAAAATTATATTCGATAAGCTCGGAACCCTCGTTCGAGTTCGGCTAGCCTTCCTATTGATTTAGTTCTACCAAGTGCAATGGATGAAAAGGCCATTGAAGGCAGTTCGGAGCTTCAAACTATGCTCGGCTACCCCCTTCTCGCGTTGTTTAAAATCGAGTTACTTGTAAAAAATACATTGGACAACTCGGAACCCTCGTTCTAGTTCGGCTTGATTCCCTTGGATTTTTCTACCAAGTGTTACTAGAGGAAAGCCAGTGAAGGCCAGTTCGGCTCCAAACAGCTCGTCTAACTAACCCTATTCTCTCTAAGCGTTTTAATCGAGTTAACCTTGTAAAGTTACATTGGACGGCTTCGGAACCCTAGTTCAAGTTCGGCTAATCTTTCTTATATCGATTTTTCTACTAATGTCTCTGGACTCATCCAGTGAATGCGTTCAAGCTTCAAACCAGTCGGCTAACCTTTCTTTACGTTTTAATAACTTGTCAATTACATTGGACAAGCTCGAAACCCTCGTTCGAGTTCGGCTTGATTTCCCGTGGATTTTTCTACCAAGTGTAACTATATGAAAGCCAGTGAATGCAGTTCGGAGCTCCACAACATAGCGTCTAACCCGCATCTACTCTCCTAAACCCTTCTCGGTTTTACTCGAGTTAACTTGTAAAAAATTACATTTGTACAGGCTCGGAAAACCCTAGTTCGAGTTCGCTATCTTTCTTATCGATTTTTCTACTAAGTGCAACTGGATTAAACAGTGAATCAGTTCAAGTTTTCAACAGTTCGGCAAATGCGGCTAAAACCCTTTCTTACGTTTTAATACCTTGTACAAAATTACATTGGACAAGCTCTAAAACCCTCGTTCGGTTCGGCTTGATTTCCCTTTGATTTTTCTACCAAGTGCAACTGGATGAAAGCCCAGGGAAGGCAGTTCGTAAGCTCCAAAACAGCTCGTCTAAAAACCCTTCTCTCGTTTTAAAATCGAGTTACTTGTAAAAACTTTACATTGGGACAGGCCTCGGAAACCTCGTTCGAGTTCGGCTATCTTTCTTATCGATTTTCTACTAAGTGCACACTGATGAACGCCAGTGACCTTGCATTCGGACTTCAAACCTAATTCGGCTAACCCGTTTCTTCGCGTTTAATCGCGTTAACTTTGTAAAAACTTACATTGGACAGGCTTATGGAACCCTAGTTTCGAATTCGGCTATCTTTCTTATCGATTTTTCTACTAATGCAACTGGATTAAAGCCGTGAAGGTCAGTTCATACTTTAAAAACTAGCTCGGCTAACCCTTTCTTTCTTGCATTTTAACGAGTTAGCCGTTGTAAAAAATTTACTTGAACAAGCCTCGGAACCCTCGTTCTAGGTTCGACTAGCTTTTCCTATCGTTTTTTACCAAGTGTAATGGATTAAATCAAGTGAAGCATTCAGAGAGCTCAAACCAGTTTCATTAAACCCTTTCTCGCGTTTTATCGAGTTAACTTATAAAAAATACATTGGACAGCTGGAACCCTCGTCAAGTTTGGGTAAGACTATCCTTTGGGGATTTTTTTACCAAATGTGTTTGGATTAAAGCCAGTGCAGGCAGTTCGGAATTTTAAAACCCCCTCGCAAACCCGTTCTTCTTCTCGCATTTTAATCAGTTACTTGTAAAATTACATTGACAAGCTCGGAACCCTCGTTCGATTCGGCTTGCTTTCCCTTGGATTGTTACCAAGTGCAAAAACTGGATTAAATCTAGTGAAGGCAGTTTTAGCGCTCAAAAATAGCTCGGCTAACCCCTTCTCGCGTTTTAATTCGAGTTAGACTTGTAAATTTACATTGGACAAGCTTGGAACCCTCGGTCAAGTTGGGTAGCTATCCCTTGGATTTTCTCCAATGCATTGGATTAAAGCAGATGAAGGTATGTTTCGGAGTTTTACAAGAGCTCCGGCTAACCCGTTCTCTGCATTTTAATCGATTACTTTGTAAAAAAATTACATGGACGGCTCGGACCGTCGTTCGATTCGGCTAACTTTTCCTTGGATGGTTCTACAAGTGGAACCTAGATTTATATCAGTGAATCAGTTCGGAGCTTCAAATAGCTTTGCTAACTTGCTTCTCGTGTTTTAATTTCGATTTAACTTGTAAAAAATTTGCATTGGACAACTCAAAAGAACCCTCGTTCGGTTCGCTTGCTTCTCTTTCCCTGGATTTTTCTACCAATTGCAACTGGATGAAAGTCCAGTGAAGGCAGTTCTGAGCTTCAAAACGCTCGTCTAACCCCTTCACCCCTTCTCCGCGTTTTATCGGTTAACTTGTAAAAACTGACATTTGACAGGCTCGGAAACGCTCGTTCGGAGTTCGACCTATCTTTCTTATCGATTTTTCTACTAGTGCAACTGGGATTAAACCAGTAATGCATTTCGGGCTTCAACTAGCTCGGCTAACCCCTTCTTCGCTCGCGTTTTAATCGAGTTAACTTATAAAAAAATTACATTGGACAGCTCGAAACCCTCGTTCGAGTTCAGCAGCTTTCCTACGATTTTTCTACCAAGTCCAACTGGATTAAGCGCAAGCTACGGCAGTTCGTAGCTTCAACCTTTGGCTAACCCCTTCTCGCATTTAATCGAGTTAACTTGTTAAATTATATTCGTATAAGCCGAACCCTCGTTCGATTTCGTTAGCTTTCCTATTGATCTTTTCTACAAGTGCAAGTGGATTAACGCCCGTGAAGGCAGTTAACGGAGCTTCAACGCTCGCTAACCCCTTCTCCTCGTTTTAAATAATCGAGTTAACTTGTAAAAATTCATTGGACAAGCTCGGAACCCTCGTTCGAGTTTGCGGCTTGATTTCCCTGGTTTTTCTACCAGTGTAACTAGATGAAGCGCCATGAAGGCGTTCGGAGCTCCAAAAACAGCCAGGTATCGTCAACCCTTCTCGCGTTTTTAAAAAATCAGTTACTTGAAAAAATTACATTGGACGCTCGGAACATAGTTCAGTTGGCTATCTTTCTTTATCGATTTTTCTAGTTTGTTTTTTTTGTTACTACGTGCAACTGGATTAAAGCAGTGAATGCGTTCAGAGCTTCAACTAGCTCGGCTAACCCATTCTCTTCTCGCTTTTAATCGAGTTAACTTATAAAAAGTTACATGGACAAGCTCGAAACCCTCGTTCGAGTTCACTAAGCTTTCCTTATCGTTTTCCTCTACCAGTGCAACTGGATTAAAGCGCAAGCGAAGGCAAGTTTCGCGGAGCTTCAACCCGTTTGGCTAACCCCTTCTCGCTTTGTATAATCGGGTAACTTGTTAAAATTATATTCGTAAGCCTCGGAACCCTCGTTCGAGTTTGGCTACTTATCCCTATTGATTTTTTCTACCAAGTGCAAGTGGATTAAAGCCAGTGGAGGCATGCGGAGCTTCAAACTAGCTCGCTAACCACTTCTCGCTTTTAAATAATCGGTTAACTTGTAAAAAATTACCTTGGACAAGGCTTCTACCCTCTTTCGAGTTCGGCTTGATTTCCCTATGGATTTTTCTACCAAGTGTAACTAGATGAAAGCCAGTGAAATCAGTTCGAGCTCCAAACAGCTCGTCTAACCCTTCTCTCGCGTTTAATCGAGTTTAACTTGTAAAAATTACATTGGAACAGCTCGGAACCCTAGTTCCATTCGGCTATCTTTTCGTTATTATCGGGGGGATTTTTCTACTAAGTGCAACTGGATTAAAGCCAGTGATGCAGTTTCAGAGCTTCAAACATTCGGCTAACCCTTTCTTACTTTTTTAAAACTTGTACAAATTTCATGGACAATCTCGACCCCGTTCGTTCGGCTCTGATTTCCCTTTGATTTTCTACCAAGTGCAACGGATGCAAGCAGTGAAGGCAGTTCGTAGCTCCAAAACAGCTCGTCTACCCCGTCTCTCGCTTTTTAAATCGAGGTTAACTTGTAAAAACTTCATTGGAATCAGGCTCGAAACCTCCGTTCGAGTTCGTCTATCTGTTCTTATCGTTTTTCTACTAATTGCAACTGGTGAAAGCCAGTGAATGCAGTTTCGGAGCTTCAATAAGTCGCTAACCTTGTCTCGTCGTTTTAATCGGTTATACTTGTAAAAAATTACATTGGACAGCCTTCGGACCCTCATATCAGTTCGGCTAGCTTTCCTATTGATTTGTTTTATACCAGTGCAAACTGGATTAAGCAGCGACGGCGTTCGGAGCTTCAACCAGTTTGTCCTAACCCTTCTATCTCCAACCCCATTTTCTCCGTTTCGCTCCTCGCATTTTAAATCGAGTTACCTTGTTAAAAATGATATCGATAAGCTCGGAACCCTCGTTCGAGTTCGGCTAGCTTTCCTAATCTTTTTTTCCTACCAAGTGCAACTCGATTACAGCAGGAAGGCATGTTCGAGCTTCAACTAGCTCGGCTAATCCTTCTCGCGTTTTAAATCGAGTAACTTGTCAAAATTAACCATTCGCCAAGCTTGGAACCCTCGTTCAAGTTTGGGTAGCTATTGCCTTGGATTTTTTCTACCAATGTTGTTGATTAAAGCCCGTGAATGCATTTTGGAAGTTAAACACTCGCTACCCGTTTCTCCGCATTTTTAATCGAGTTAACAACTGTAAAAAATTACATTTGGACAGCTCGGAAACCCTCGTTCGAGGTCGGCTTTCTTTCCTATCGATTTTTTACCAAGTGCACGGGATTAAAGTCAGTGAAGCAGTTCAGAGCGTCAACTACTCGGCTAACCCTCTCGCGTTTTATAATCGAGTTAACTTGTAGAAAAATTACTTGCCCAAGCTTGGAACCCTCGTTCAAGTTTGGTAGCTTCCTTGGTTTTTCTACCAAATGCCGTTGGATTAAAGTCACTGAAGGTAGTTCGGAGTCTTACAAAGAGCTCGGCTAACCCGTTCTCGGCATTTACTCGAGTTAACTTGTAAAACTTACTTGCGGGGCTCGGAACCGTGCGTTCGAGTCGCTACTTTGCCTTGGATTTTTCTACCAAGTGAACCGAGATTATATCTAGTGAATTCGTTCGTAGCTTCAAATCAGCTTGGCTCACGCTTCTCGTGGTTAATCGAGTTACTCTTGTAAAACTTGCATTGACACGCGCAAACCCTCGTTCGCGTTCGGCTTGGTTTTCCCTTGGGATTTTTCTACCAATGCAACTGGGGAAGATCCAGTGTCATTTCGGAGTCAAACAGCTAGCTAACCCCGTTCTCGCGTTTTAATCGAGTGACTTGGTAAAACTTACATGAACAAGCCTGGAACCCTCGTTCGAGTTTTCCTCTTTGCTTTCCCTTGGATTTTTCTACCCGTTTTCAACTTCTGGATAGCCGTGAAGGCAGTTTTGACAGCTCCAAATGTCTCTCTAACCTTGCCGCTTTAATTAATCGAGTTAACTTGTAAACTACATTGGACAGGCTCGAACCCTAGTTTCGATCGGCTAATCTTTCTTATCGATTTTTCTACTAAATGCACTGGATTAAAGCCAGTGAAGGCATTATTCGGAGCGTTAACTAGCTCGGCAACCCTTCTTGCATTTTAATCGAGTTAGCTTTGTAAAAATTTACATTGGACAGCTTGGAACCCTTCGGGTTTCCAGTTTGTGTACTATCCCTTGGATTTTTCTACAATCAGTTTTGTACAGTCACTGAAGGTCGTTCGAGTTTACAAAGATCTCGCTAACCCTCTCGCATTTAAATGCGAGTTAACTTGTACAACATTAACATGCCGCTCGGAACCGTCGTTCGAGTTCGGCTAACTTTTCCTTGGATTTTTCTACCAAGTGAACCTAGATTAATATCTTATTAATGCAAGTTCCGGAGCTTCAAATCAGCTTGCTAACTGTCTTTCTCGTGTTTTAATCGAGTAACTTGTAAAAATGCATTGGACAAGCTCAGAACCCCGTTCGAGTTCGGCTTTGGTTTCCCTTGGATATTTCTACCAATTGCGCAACAACTGGATGAAAGCCCTGAAGGCGTTCGGAGCTTCAAAACAGCTCGTCAAAAACCCCTTCTCGCGTTTTATCGAGTTAAAACTGTAAAACTTACATTGGACAAGCTTGAAACCCTCGTTCGAGTAAAAATCGGCTTGCTTTCCCCTTGGATTTTTCTACCAGTGCACTGGATGAAAGCCATGTGAGGCTGTTTTGAGCTCCAAAATAGCTCGTCTAACCCTTCCTCTTCTTTTCTTCTCATCCGTCTCTTTTAAAATCGAGTTAACCTTGTAAAACTTCTTGGACAGGCTTCGGAACCCTTTTCGATTCGGCTATCTTTCTTATTCGATTTTTTCTACTAAATGCAACTGGATTAAAGCCAGTGAAGGCATTTCGGAGCTTTAAACTAGCTCGGCTAACCCCTTCTTGCATTTTAATCGAGTTAGCTTGTAAAAATTTACATTGGACAAGCTCGGAACCCTCGTTCGAGTTCGACTAGCTTTCCTATCGATTTTTTTACCAAGTGTAACTGGATTAAATCAAGTGAAGGCAGTTCAGAGCTTCAAACCAGTTTCAGGTTAAACCCTTTCTCCGCGTTTAATAGAGTTCAACTTGTAAAAAATTACATTGGACAAGCTGGAACTCCTCGTTCAAGTTTGGGTAGCTATCCCTTGTATTTTTATTAACCAAATGTGTTGATTAAAGCCAGTGAAGGCCGTTCTAATTAACACCACGTCGGCAAACCCGTTCTCCCCTCTCTCCGCATTTTAATGATTCCTTGTAAAAAATTACATTGGACCAGCTCGACCCTCTTCTAGTTCGGCTTGCTTTCCCTTGGATTTTTTTACCAGTGCAACTGGATTAAATCTATGAAGGCGTTCAGAGCTTCAAATAGTCGGGCTAACCCCCTTCTCTCGCGTTTTTTAATCGAGTTTAACTTGTAAAATATTACATTGACCTCTTGGAACCCTCGTTCAAGTTGGGTACTCTCCCTTGAATTTTCTAACCATGCAAGGGATTAAGCCAGTGAATGTATTCGGAGTTTACAAATAGTCTCGGCTTAACCCTTCTCTCATTTAATCGAGTAACTGTAAAATTACTTGACCCCCGACGGGCTCGGACCGTCGTTCGAGTTCGGCCTAACTTTTCTTGGGAATTTCTACCACATGAACCTAGATTTCTCCTATGATGCAGTCCGTGAGCTTCAATCACTTGGCTAACTGCTTCTCGTGTTTTAATCGATTAACTTGTCAAAATTGCATTGGACAAGCTCAGAACCCCGTTCGAGTTCGGCTTCTTCCCTTTGATTTTTCTAACCACGTGCACTGGATGAAAGCCAGGAGGCAGTTCGGAGCTTCAACACTCGTCACCTTCCGCTTTTTAATCGAGTTAACTTGTAAAAATACTTGGACAAAAAGGCTCGAAAACCTCTTTCGAGTTGCGGCTATATTTCTTATCGTATTTTTTCTCTAATGCCCCCCCACTGGATGAAGCCGTGAATTGCAGTTTCGGAGCTGTCAAACTAATTTGGCTACCCTTTCTCGCTTTTTAAATCGAGTTAACTTGGAAAAAATTACTTGGCAAGCTCGGAACCTCATTCGAGTTCGGCTAGCTTTCCCTATTGATTTTTCACCAAGTGCAACTGGATTAAGCAACGAAGGCAGTTCGGTGCTTCAAACCAGTTGGCTAACCCTTCTCGCATTTAATCGAGTAACGGGTAAAAATTATATTCGATAAGCTCGGAACACCCTCGTTCGAGTTCGGCTAGCTTTCCTATCGTTTTTTCTACCAGTGCAACTCGATTAAAGCAGTGAATGCAGTTTTCGGAGCTTCAAAACTATCTCGCTAATCCCTTCTCGCGTTTAATAGAGTTAACTTAACTTGTAAAATATACATTCGACAAGCTTGGACACCCTCGTTCCAGTTTTGGGTAGCTTATCCCTTTGGATTTCTCAACCAAATGTTTTGGATTAAGCCAGTGAAAGGCAGTTTGGAATTTAAAACCAACTCGGCGGCCAAAACCCTTCTCGCATTTGAATCGAGTTACTGTAAAAAATTACATTGGACAGCGCGGAACCCCGTATCGAGTTCGCTTGCTTTCCTAATCGATTTTTTGTACCCAGTTGCACTGGATAAATTCATGGAAGGCAGTTCAGAGCTTCCAAACTAGCTCGGTCTAAACCCTTCTCCGCGTTTAATGCCGAGTTAACTTGTAAAATTACTTGGACAACTTGAACCCTCGTTCAAGTTTGGGTAGCTATCCTTGGATTTTCTAACCAAATGCATTTGGACTTAAAGTCACTGAAGTAAGTTCGGATTTTACAAGAGCTCGGCTAAAACCCTTCTCTCTCTCGCATTTTAATCGAGTTAACTTGTAAAAAATCACATGACGGGCTCGGAACCGTCGTTCGAGTTCGGCTAACTTTTCCCTTGGATTTTTCTACCAAGTGACCTAGATTTATCTAGTGAATGCATTTCGGTCTTCAAATCATCCTTGGACTAACTGCTTCTCGTGTTTTAAACATCGATAACGTGTAAAAATTGCATTGACAAGCTCAGAACCCTCGTTCGAGTTCGGCTTGCTTTCCCTTGGATTTTTCTACCAAGTGCACTGGACATGAAAGCCAGGGAAGGATTGCGGAATCTTAAAACAGCTCGTCTACCCCTTCTCGCGTTTTAATCGAGTGAACTGTAAAACTTACATTAGGACAGCTGAAACCCTCGTTCGAGTTCGCTTGCTCTTCCCTGGGATTTTTTTCTACCAAGTGCAACTGGTAGAAATGCCAGTGAGTGCAGTTTGAAGCTCCAAAATAGCTCGTCTACCCCTTTCTTCGCGGCGTTTTTATAGGAAATCGGTTAACTTGTAAAAACTTACATTGGACAGCTCGGAACCCTAGTTCTATTTCGGCTATCCTTTCGTATCGATTTTTCTAACTAATGCAACTGGATTAAAGCCAGTGAAGGCATTCGAGCTTTTAAACTAGCTCTGCTAACCCCTTCTTGCAGTTAATAATCGGAGTTTAGCTTGTAAAAATTTGACAATTGGACAAGCTCGGACCCTCTTTCGAGTTTCGACAGCTTCCTATCTATTTTTTTGACCACTTGTAACTAGGATTAATCAGTGAAGGCAGTTCAGAGCTTCAACCAGTTCAGTTAACCCTTTCTCGCGTTTTAATTCGAGTTAACTTATAAAAATTAACATTGACAGCTTGGAACCCTCGTTCAAGTTTTGGGTAGCTATCCTTGATTTTTCTACAACTGTAGTTGGATTAAAGCATGAAGGCAGTCCGGAATTTAAAACCAACTCGCAAACCCGTTCTCCCCGTCATTTTAATCGAGTTAACTTGTAAAAATTAATTGGACAAGCTCGGACCCTCGTTTCGAGTTCGCTTGCTTTCCCTTGGATTTTTTACCAAGTGCAAACTGGATGAAAGCTATGAAGGCAGTTCACAGAGCTTCAAAAATAGCTCGGCTAACACTTCTCGCGTTTTAATCGAGTTGACTTGTAAAATATATTCATTGTGACAAGCTTGGAACCCTCGGTTCACGTTTTGGGTACCTATCCCTTGTATTTTTCTAAAAACCCAAATGCAATTGTATTCAAGCCATGATCGTAGTTTCTGGAGTTTACAAAGAGCTTCGGCTAACCCGTTCTCTGCAGTTTATCGCGTTAACTTGTAAAAAATTACATTGGACGGGCTCGGACCCGTCGTTCGATTCCGGCTAACTTTTTTCTTGGATTTTTCTACCAATTGAACCTAGATTATATCTAGTGAATGCGTTTCGTAGCTTCAAATCATCTTGCTACCTGCTTCTCGTGTTTTAATCGAGTAACTTGTAAAAAATTGCATGGCAAGCGCAGAACCTCGTTCGATTTCGGCTTGCTTTTCCCTTGGTTTTTTCTCAATTGCAACTGGATGAACCAGTGAATGCATTTCGAGCTTCAAACGCTCGCTAACCCCTTCTCACGTTTTAATCGCGTTAACTTGTAAACTTAACATTGGACATGCTCGGAAACCCCTCTCGAGTTCGCTATCTTCTTATCGATTTTTCTACTAAGTGCAACTGGATTAAAAGCCAGTTGAATGCATTTCGGAGCTTCAACTAGCTCGGCTAACCCCTTCTCTGCGTTTTTAATCGAGTTTAACTTTAAAAATTACATTGGACCAGCTCGCACCCCTCGTTCGATTTCACGCTCGCTTTTCCTATCGATTTTTCTACTAAGGGCAACTGGATTAAAGTCAAGCGAAGGCAGTTCGGAGCTTCAACCAAGTTCGGCTAACCCCTTCCCCTTCTCGCATTTTTAATCGAGTTAACTGTAAAACATTATATTCGATAAGTCTTAGGACCCTCGTTCCGAGTTTGCCTAACTTTGCCTTTGATTTTCTACCAGTGACCTGGATTTATCTAGTGAATGCAGTTCGAAGCTTCAAATCAGCTCGCTAACCGCTTCTTCTCGTGTTTCGTCTTTTAACTTGGTAGAAAATTACTTGTGACAGCTCGGAACCCTCGTTCGCGTTTCAGCTAGCTTTCCTATCGATGTTTCTACCTAAGTGAAACTGGATTAAAAGCAATCAAAAAAAAGAAGGCAGTTCGTGCTTCAAACCAGTTCGGCTAACCCCTTCTCGCATGTTAATATCGAGTTAACTTGTAAACAATTATATTCTTTAGCCGGAACCCTCGTTCGAGTTGGCCTACCTTTGCCTTTGATGTTTCTACTCTAATGGGAACCTGGATGATATCTTGTGAATGTACGTTCGGAGCTTCAATAGCTGGCTAAAACCGCTTCTCGTGTTTAATACGAGTTTAACTTGTAAAAAATTCATTGGACAAGCTCGACTCTCGTTCGAGTTCGGCGGCTTTTCTTGGATTTTTTTTTACCACTGCAACTGGATGAAAGCCATGAAGGCGTTCGGAGCTTCAAACAGCTTCGTCTAAACCCCTGCTCTCTTCTCGCGTGTTAAAATCGAGTTAAACTTGTAAAAAATTAATTTGGACAGCTCGAAACCCTCGTTCGAGTTTTAGCTGCTTTCCTAATCGATTTTTTCTAACCAAGGAAATGGATTAAAGCAAGCGAAGGCATTCGGGAACTTCAAACCCATTCGGCTACCAACCAACCCCTTCTCGCATTGTGATTGAAGTTAACTTGTAAAAGAGTATAGGCGATCGCTCGGAACCCTCGTTCGAGTTTTGCCTAACTTTGCCTTTGATTGTCTAACAATGAACCTGGATTAGATCTAGTGAATGCAGTTCGGAGCTTCATATCAATCGGCTAACCGCTTCTTCGCGTGTTTTTTAATCTCGTTACCTTGTAAAAAATTACATTGGACAATCTCTGACTCCCCTCGTTCATCGAGTTCGGCTTGCTTTTCCTTGGATTTGTTTTTACACGTGCAACTGGAGAAAGCCCAGTGAAGGCATTCGGAGCTTAAAAAAACAGCTCGGCTTAACCGCTTCTCGTTTTTAAATCGGTTAACTTGTAAAATTACATTGGACCAGCTCGGAACTCTCGTTCGAGTTCGGCTTGGGCTTTTCCCTTGTATTTTTCTACCAAGTCCCATCCCATGGATGAAAGCCAGTGAAGGCAGTCGGAGCTTCAAACAGCTCGTCTAACCCCTTCTCTCGCGTTTAATCGGTAACTTGTAAAAAATTCACTTGGACAGCTCGAAACCCTCGTTCGAGTCAGGCTAGCTGTCCTATCATTTTCTCCAAGTGAAACTGATTAGAGCAATCGAAGGCCAGTTCGAGTTCAAACCAGTTCGGCTTAACCTCTTCTCGCATTTTAATCGGAGTTAACTTGTAAAACATGATATTCGATAATCTCAGACCCTCGTTCGAGTTTTCCTAACTTTGCCTTTGATTTTTCTAAACCAAGTGAACCGGATTATTCGAGTGAATGCAGTTCGTACGTTCAAATCAGCTCGGCTCACCGTTTCTTCTTTCTCGGGTTGTTAAAATCTAGTTAACTTGGAAAAATTACATTGGTTGGACAGCTCGGACCTCGTTCGGTCGGCTTGCTTTCTTGGATTTTTTTACCAAGTGCAACTGGATGAAATCCGTAAGGCAGTTCGGAGTTAAAAACAGCTCGGTCTAACCCCTTCTCCTCGTTTAATCGAGTTAACTTGTAAAAATTTACATAGTCATGCTCGGAACCCTCGTTCCGAGTTCGCTACTTTCTTATTATCGTTTTTGTCACTAAGTGCAACGGAATTAAAGCCAGTGAATGCAGTTCGGAGCCTTAAACAAGCTCAGTTTAACCCCTTCTCGATTTAAAATCGATTTAACAACTTGTAAAAATTACATTGACAGTCTCGGAACCCCTCGTTCAAGTTCGGCTACTTTCTTATCGATTTTTCTACCTAAGTGCAACTGGATTAAGCATGAATGTAGTTTGGCTTCAACCGCTCAGTTAACCCATTCTCGCGTTTTAATCGAGTTAACTTTAAAAACTTACATTGGACAGGCTCGGAACCCTCGTTCCGCGTTCGTCTAATCTTTCGTTATCGTTTTTCTACTAAGTGCACGGATTAAAGCGTGAATTCGTTTTCGGAGCTTCAAACTAGTTCGCTACCCCTTCTCGCGTTTTTCATCGGTTCACTTACAAATTACATTGGACAGCTCGAAACCCCCTCGTCAAGTTCAGCTAGCTTTTCCTATCGATTTTTCTACCAGTGAAACTTGATAAAGTAATCGAAGGCGTTCGAAGCTCAACCCTGTTCGCTAACCGCCCTTCTCGCATTTTAATCGAGTTAACTTGTAAACATTATATTCGATCAGCTCGAACCCTCGTTCGAGTTTGGGCTACTGTGGCTTTGATTTTTCTACGCAGTGAAACCTTTTATATCTAGTGACTGCCGTTCGGAGCTTCAATCACTCACTCGCTAACCCTTCTCCTGTTTATCGAGTTAACTTGCTAAAAAATTACATTGGACAGCTCGGAACTCTCGTTCGAGTTCGGTTTTGCTTTTCCTTGTGTTTCTACCAAGTGCAACTGGATGAAAGCCAGTGAAGGCAGTTCGAGAGCTTAAAAACGGCAAGCTCGGCTAACCCCTTCTCGCGTTTTATATCGAGTTAACTTGTAAAATTACATTGGACGGGCTCGGAACCCTCGTCGAGTTCGGCTAGCTTTCTTATCGATTTTTCTACTAAGTGCAACTGGATTAAAGCCAGTGAATGACAGTTCGGAGGCTCAACAAGCTCAGTTCACCCTTCTCCCCTTCTCTCGCGTGTTAATAATCGAGTAACTTGTAAAAAATTACAATTGGACAGGGCGCGAAACCCTCGTTCAAGTTCGGCTATCTTTCTTATCGATTTTTCTACAGTGCAACTTGATAGAGCCAGTGAATGTAGTTTTGGAGCTTCACCAACAAGCTCAGTTACCCATTCTCTCTCGCGTTTAAAATCGAGTTACATTGTAACAACTTACATTGACAGGCTCGAACCCTCGTTCGAGTTCGGCTATCCTTTCTTATCGATTTTTCTACTAAGTGGGCCACTGGGATTAAAGCCAGTGAATGCAGTTCGAGCTTCAACAGCTCGGCTACCCCTTCGCGCGTTTTAATCGAGTTAACTTATAAAAATTCATTGGACAAAGCTGAACCCGCGTTCGCGTTCAGCTAGCTTTCCTATCGATTTTTCTGAACAGTGAACTGGATTAAAGCAAGCGAAGGCAAGTTCGACTTTAAACCAGTTCGGCTCCCCTTCTCCGCATTTTATCGAGTTCAAACTTGTAAACATTAATCTCGATAAGCTCGGAAACCCTCGTTCTAGTTTGCCTAACTTTTGCCTTTGATTTTTCTACCAAGTGAACCTGTATATATCTATGTGATGCCGTTCGAGCTTCAATCAGCTCGCTAACACGCTTCTCCTGTTTTAAAAAATCGAGTTAACTTGTAAAATTACAATTGGACCAGCTCGGAACTCTCGTTCGAGTTTTCGCTTGCTTTTCCTTGATTTTTTACCAAGTGCAACTGGATGACAAGCAGTGAAGGCAGTCGGAGCTTAAAACAGCTCGCATAACCGCATTCTCGTGTTGTAAATCGAGTGTAACTTTAAAAAATTACATTGACAACTCGGAACTCTCGTTCGAGTGCTTGCTGTTTCTTGGATTTTTCTACCAAGTTTTTGGCAACTGGATGAAAGCCGTGAATGCATTCGGAGCGTAAAACAGCTCGGCTACCCCTTCTCGAAGCGTTTTAATCGAGTTATCTTGTAACAAATTTACTTGGACAATGCTCGGAACCCTCGTTCGATGTTCGTCTATCTTCGTAGCGATTTTTCTACACGTGCAACTGGATTAAAGCAGTGAATCAGTGCGGAGCTTCAAAAAGGCTCAGTTACCCTTCTCTCTCGCGTTTTATCGAGTTACTTGTAAAACTTACCTTGGAGACAAGGTCCGGACCCTCGTTCAAGTTCGGCGCTATCTTTCTTTATCGATTTTTCTACTAAGTGCAACTGGATTAAAGCCAGTGAATTAGTTTTGGAGCTTCAAACAATGCTCGTTAACCCCTTCTCTCCGCGTTTTTAAAATCGAGTTAACTTGTAAAAACTACAGGGAACAGGCTCGGACCCTAGTTCGAGTTTGGCTATCTTTCTTATCGATTTTTCTACTAGTGTCCACTAGTTAAAGCCAGTGACTGCCCGTTCTGAGCTCAAACTAGTTCGGCTACCCCTTCTCGCGGTTTTAATCGAGTTAACTTGTAAAAAATTACAATTGGACAAGCTCGGAACCTCATTCGAGTTCGGTTCGCTTTCTATCGATTTGTTCTATATCTAAACCTCTACCAAGTGCCACTGGATTAAAGTCCGCGAAGGCAGTTCGGACTTCATTCAAACCAGTTCGGCTAACCCCTTCTCAACCCTTCTCACGCGATTTTGATCGAGTTAACTTGTAAAACAGTAATTCTGAGCAGCTCCGAACCCTCGTTCGAGTTTGCCTAACTTGCCTTTGTTTTTCTACCAGTGAAAACCTGGATTATATCTAGTGATGCAGTGCAGCTTCAAAACAATCGCAATCAGTTAACCCTTCTCTTCGCGTTTTACTCGAGTTAACTTGTAAAAACTTCATTGGCACAGGCTTCGGAACCCAGTTCGAGTTCGGCTATCTTTTCTCTTACGGCTTTTTCTACTAGTGCAACTGGATTAAGTCGTGAATGCAGTTCGGAGCTTCAAACCAGTTCGTTTAAACCCTTCTCGCGTTTTACTCGAGTAACTTGTAAAAATTACATTGGACACTCGGAACCCGCTTCGCGTTCGGCTAGCTTTCCTATCGATTTTTTTCTACCAGTGCAACTGGATTAAAGCAAGCGAAGGCAGTTTCGTAGCTTCAAACCATTTTGGCTACCCTTCGCTTTTATCGAGTTAACTTGTTAAAAATTATCTTCAAAGCCGAAACCCTCGTTCGAGTTCGCTATCTTCTTATCGATTTTTCTACTAAGTGCAACTGGATTAAAGCCATGAATGCAGTTCGGGCTTCAACTATCGTCGGTCTAACCCCTTCTCACGCGTTTTATCGAGTTAACTTGTAAACATTACATTGGCACTTGGAACCCTCGTTCAAGTTTGGGTCTATACCTGGTTTTTCTACCAATGCCGTTGGATTAAGCCCTGAATGTATTCGGAAGTTTACAAAGACTCGCTAACCCCGTTTCGCATTTTCAATCGAGTTAAACTTGTACAAATTACATGGACGGCGCGGAACCATCGTTCAGTTCAGCGATACTTTTCCTTGGAATTTTTTCTAACAAGTAACCTAGATTATATCTGTGAATTCATTCGGAGCTTCAAAATCAGCTGGCTAACTTGCTTCTCGTGTTTTAATCAATTTAAACTTGAAAAATTGCTTGGACAATCTCAGAACCCTGTTTGAGTTCGGCTTGCTTTTTCCTGAGTTTTCTAGCAAGTTCAACTGGATAAGCCAGTGAAGGGCAGTTCCGGGGGAGCTTAAAAACAGCTCGTCTAACCCTTCTCGCGTTTTACTCGAGTTTACTTGTAAAAATTACATTGGACAATGCGCGGAACCCTATTCGCGTTCGGCTATTCTTTCTTATCGATTTTTTCTACTAAGTTGGCAACTGCATTAAAGCCAGTGAATGCAGTTTCGGGCTTCAAAACGCTCGTCTAACCCCTCTCGCGTTTTAAATTCGAGTTAACTTGAAAAACTTACATTGGACAGTCTACGGAACCCTCGTTTCGAGTTCGTCTATCTTTCTATCTGATTTTCTACTAGTGCAACTGTATTAAGCTGTTACTTTGCGTTCGGAGCTTCAAACTAGCTGGATACCCCTTTCTCAACGTTTTAATCAAGTTAAGTTATTAAACAATTCCAAACATTGGACAGCTCGAAACCCTCGTTCGAGTTCAGCTACTTTCCTATCGATTTTTTCTAACCAAATGAACTGGATTAAGCAAGCGAAGGCAGTTTCGGAGCCTCAAACCATTTTTCGGCTAACCCCTTCTCGCATTTTAATTGAGTTAACTTGTAAAACATTATATTCGATAAGCTCGGCATCCTCGTTCGAGTTGGGCTAACTTTGGCCTTTGATTTTTCTACCAGTGACCTGGATTATTCTATGAAATGCAGTTTCGACTTCAAATCATGCTCGGCTAACTGCTTCTCATGTTTTAAATCGAGTATTTGAAAAATTACCGTGGACAAGCTCGGAACCTCGTTCGAGTTCGGCTTGCTTTTCCTTGGATTTTCTACCAAGTGCAACTGGATGAAGCCGTGAAGCGTCGAGCTTTCAAAACAAAACAGATCGGCTAACAACCCCTTCTCGCGTTTTAATCGAGTTAACTTGTAAAAACTTACATTGGACAGGCTCGGAACCCTCGTTCGAGTTCGGCTATCTTTCTTATCGATTTTTCTACTAAGTGCAACTGGATTAAAGCCAGTGAATGCAGTTCGGAGCTTCAAACAAGCTCAGTTAACCCCTTCTCGCGTTTTAATCGAGTTAACTTGTAAAAAATTACATTGGACAGGCTCGGAACCCTCGTTCAAGTTCGGCTATCTTTCTTATCGATTTTTCTACTAAGTGCAACTGGATTAAAGCCAGTGAATGTAGTTTGGAGCTTCAAACAAGCTCAGTTAACCCCTTCTCGCGTTTTAATCGAGTTAACTTGTAAAAACTTACATTGGACAGGCTCGGAACCCTAGTTCGAGTTCGGCTATCTTTCTTATCGATTTTTCTACTAATGCAAACTAGAATTAGCCATGAATGCAAGTTCGTAGCTTCAAACTAGTTCGGCTAACCCCTTCTCGCGTTTTAATCGATGTAACTTTTAAAAAATTACATTGGACAGCTCGGAACCCTCATTCGAGTCGGCTAGCTTTCCTATCGATTTTTCTACTCAGTGCAACTGGATTAAAAGCAAGGCGAAGGCATTCGGAGGCTTCAAAAACCAGTTTGGCTACTTTGGCTAACCCCTTCTCGGCATTTTAACGAGTTAACTTGTTAAAATTATATCGATAAGCTCGGAACCCCGTTCGAGTTCGGCTATCTTTCTTATCGATTTTTCCTACAAGTGCACTGGATTAAAGCCATGTGATCAAAGTTCGGAGATTCAAACTATCTCGTCTAACCCCTTCTCGCGTTTTAGTAGAGTTAAATAGTAAAAAATTACATTGGACATAGCTTGGAACCCTCGTTCCCGTTTGGGTAGCTATCCCTTGGATTTCTCCAAATGCAGTTTGATTAAGCCCTGAAGGTAGTTCGGCTAGTTTACAAAGAGCTCGGCTAAAACCCGTTCATCTCTCCACCGCATTTTAATCAGTTACCTTGTAAAAAAATTACTGGACGGGCTCGGAAAGCGTCGTTTTTCGAGTTCGGGCTAACTTTCCTAGTATTTTTCTACCAAGTGAACCTAGATTAATATTCTAGTGAATGCATTTCGTAGCTTCAAATCATCTTGGCTAACTGGCTTCTCGTGTTTTAATCGAGTTAACTTGTAAAATTGCATTGGACAAGCTCAAACCCTTCGTTCGAGTTCGGCTTGCTTTCCCTTGGATTTTTCTCTCCAAGTGCAACTGGATGAAAGCCAGTGAAGGCAGTTCGGAGCTTCAAAACAGCTCGGCTAACCCCTTAGCGCCGTTTTTAATCGAGTAAATTGTAAAAAATTAAATTGGACAGGGCGGACCCCGTTCGAGTTCGGCTATCTTCTTATCGATTTTCTACAAGTGAACTGGAATTATTAAAGCAGTGAAATGTAGTTCCCGGAGGCTTCAAAAAGCATCAGGTAACCCCTTCTCGCGTTTTATCGAGTTAACTGTAAAAAAATTGCATTGGATAGGCTCGGAACCCTCGTTCAAGTTCGCTATTTCTTATCGATTTTCTCTACTAAGGGCACTGGATTAAAGCCAGTGGTGGATGTAGTGTGGAGCTTCAAACAAAGCCTCTAGTGAACCCATTCTCGCGTTTTAATAGAGTTAAATTGTAAAAACTTACATTGGACAGGCTCGGAACCCTAGTCGAATTCGGCTATCTTTCTTATCGATTTTTCTACTAAGTGCAACTAGATTAAATGCCAAGTTGAATGCAGTGCGGAGCTTCAAACTAGTTCGGCTAAACCCCTTTCGCGTTTTAACGAGTGTAACTTGAAAAATACATTGACAGCTCGGAACCCTCATTCGAGTTCGGCAGCTTTCCTACGAGTTTTACCAAGTGCAACTGGATTAAAGCAAGCGAAGCAGTTCGGAGCTTCAAACAGTTTGGATAACCCCTCCTTCTCGCATTTTAATCGAGTTAACTTGTTAAAATTATATTAGATAAGCTCGGACCCTCGTTCGAGTTAGGCATTCGGCTATCTTTCTTATCGATTTTTACTAGTGCAATGGATAAAGCCAGATGAATGCCAGTTCGGAGATTCAAAAACTAGCTAGGCTCAACCCTTCTCGCGTTTTAGCGAGTTAACTAGTAAAAAAAATACATTGGACAAGATTGGACCCTCGTCAAGTTTGGGTTAGAATCCCTGCGGAGTATTCTACCAAATGACAGTGGATTAAAGCCACTGAGGTAGTTCGGAGTTTACAAGAGCTCGGTAAACCGTTCTGCATTAATGAGTACTGTAAAAAAATTACCATTGGACGGGCTCGGCACCGCGTTCGAGTTCGCGCTAAACTTTCCGAGGATTGTCACCAAGTGAACCATAGATTATCATCTAGTGAATGCAGTGCGGAAGTTCAAATCATCTGGCTAACTGCTTCTCGTGTTTTAATCGAGTTAACTTGTAAAAAATTGCATTGGACAGCTCAGAACCCTCGTTAGAGTTCGGCTTGCTTTCCCTTGGATTTTTCGTACCAAGTGCAACTGGATGAAAGCCGTGAAGGCAGTTCGGAGCTTCAAAACAGATAGTCTAACCACTTCTCGCGTTGTAATCGAGTGACTTGTTAAAAAATTACATGGACAGGCTCGGAACCTCGTTCGCGTGCGGCTAATCTTTATTATCGAGTTTTACGAAGTGCAACTGGATTAAAGCCAGTTGAATGCAGTTTGGAGCTCAAACAAGCTCAGTAACCCCTTCTGCGTTTAATCGAGGGGTAACTTGTAAAAAATTAACATTGGAACAGGCTCGGAACCCTCGTTCAAGTTCGGATATCCTTTCTTATCGATTTTTCTACTAAGTGCAAACTGGCATTAAAGCAGTGAATGTAGTTGGAGCGCTTCAAACAGGCTCAGTGAACCCCTTCTCGCGTTTTAATCGAGTTAACTTGTAAAAACTTACAGGGGACAGGCTCGGAACCTAGTTCCGAGTTCGGCTTATCTTTTTACGATTTTCTACTAAGTGCAACTGGATTAAAGCCAGTGAATGCAGTTCGGAGCTTCAAACTAGTTCGGCTAACCCCTTCTCGCGTTTTAATCGAGTTAACTTGTAAAAAATTACATTGGACAAGCTCGGAACCCTCATTCGAGTTCGGCTAGCTTTCCTATCGATTTTTCTACCAAGTGCAACTGGATTAAAGCAAGCGAAGGCAGTTCGGAGCTTCAAACCAGTTCGGCTAACCCCTTCTCGCATTTTAATCGAGTTAACTTGTAAAACATTATATTCGATAAGCTCGGAACCCTCGTTCGAGTTTGCCTAACTTTGCCTTTGATTTTTCTAACAAGTGAACCTGGATTATATCTAGTGAATGCAGTTCGGAGCTTCAAACAAGCTCAGTAACCCC
>VIGQ01000804.1:0-7500 GCA_009663005.1 Actinidia chinensis
GACTGATTACGAAATTGTTGTGATCATATTTATAATTAGGTTTCTCCAAACAAATTGATCAGAATATATCAAAGATTTCTCCAGAATAGTATATACAAATTCAGTTATATCCTTCGACAATTATGGCCTAATTTTTTATTTGACTTTTATCTTTCCTTTCAGGTACTAGGTAACAAATCAGATTTGAACAGTATCTATTTCAGGTTTCATTCGATTGTGATTAGGTATTCAGAGATTGGGCATTCGGGTTTATTCGGTTGCATTTCTAGTTTTCTGATTAGTATTTGTGGTATTCGGTTCATTTCTAGTTCTGATAGATATTTGTGTTTGGAGGTAGCGTACATACATCCAATGGGTAAAAAATTGGGTAACCTATCTCAAACGCACATTTCGCTAGGGCCAGGCAATATACGAGTTTGGACAGAATACCTTCGGGTAAATTCGTAATTCAACCATCGCCCCGATCCTCCTTTTTTTCTTTTTTTATAGGTTTTGTAGTTCTATGGTGTACATGGTTGGGATTGAGCCAGGTTCTATACAAAAAAAAGGAACAAAAACTGATGTAACCGGATCACAGGATTTCGGAAACCGGAATAGTCTGTCCTGGACTGTGTCGGTTCTGATTTAATCAGTTAAAACGAAATTTGAAAAACTGAAAGACCCCCATTTGGTGATCAGAAACTACTATTTGGGGAATTTTGGAATATCAAATGCAAGGAAGAGGCAATTTCAGTAGGGGATTAAGAGGTGACTAAATGTTCAAAAAAAAAGTTACAAAACAAAATTTTCCTAGTAAGAAAGAGAAAAATTATGTGTATGCTTGACGGCCCATTGACCAACGTGTAAGTCTCTTTTTGCGAAAGAAGACGTGTTCCAAATCTCATCAACCTCTCCGAATAAAGCTGAGTACAAGCATATATATGAAACGAAGTTTCTTGCTATACAGTTGGTTCGATAGCAGCCATAAAGGATTAGTCTCTTCCCAGCTTCCGTCAGAGAAAAGAAAAAACTGAAGTAGAGTAGATTCTTGGAAATATGAGCAAATTGTTTGCCCACAGTTCTACAAGCAAGGACAAAAATCCCCCTAAAAGCCTGCTCTATTCAGTAGTGAGACGCCCCTTGCCGCGTACTTTGTAGAATAAAGTGAACTAGTCCGTGCTCAAACTCCCATCACAGCTTCGTGTAAAACACATAAAATATCACATCGACCACATTATCGTGGAGAGAGGGATACGCACAACTTGAGTCGCACGAAGGAATATAATTAATCTCCTAATTAAGTGCTAATGAAGTGTTAGGAAAAGGAAAGTTTAAATAAGAATCGCAAAAGACACCGTTAGAAAAAGAAAAACATACTTGGGGGAAGCTCTTTGTATAATCTGGCTTGTCAACATCCCATTCACTTCCCGGGTGACTGACATTGAAGAGGATAGGGGCCGTAATCTTGTTTGTTGATTTGAAGTTCGGAAAAAAATTCTTGAATTCTTCTAAAGAAGGAAACACATGTCTCCGAGATTATGGTTCGCGTTCTAACTCTCAACCCGATCAAGAAACTTGTTTTATATGGTCATGTCAGCAGATGCAACCAAGGACAGCGCAAAATCGTTAGCTGACTCGATCTATGGTTCCTTGTGACTTGTAGTCTAATGAGCAATATCGACAAAGTTTAAATACATAGCTGAAAAAGAATGAAACATTGAACGTCAAGTACCAAAACAAACCAAAACAATTGATACAAATGCAGTTGAGATAGAGGTGAAAATAAGCACTAATGTGTCATTGCCTTTTTAATTAGGATTTCCAGGTAATAAAAATGAGGGAAAAGTAGACGGGAATCTGTTATTCTAAAAAAAAAAAAATATTCTTTACGCTTTAGAGCATTATCGAAAAGGAAAATTGCCAAATCATGAAAAGTGATGATTCTTTGAAGTCTAGTTCCAGAAAGAGAATACATCTACTGCACACTAGAGATATTTACAAAGTCTAAAATTAGTTGTAGTAATGCGTGTATCACCTGCTTCAACAAAGAGGACCCGATCCAAAAATAATCGGCTTCTTTAAAAGGAACAATGTTGGGTTACATTAGGCTCGTATCTCCGAGGCAACTCCTAAACAATATTCTTTAGTACATTGCTTACTTCAAGGTTGTTTTATTTGCAGTCAAAATTCAAGCAAATAGAAAAGGAGAGGACCCAGTCCCACACAGCAAGGTCTAGGACTAGGAAGACTAGGGTGAAGGTCGGAGGAATGCAAGCCGTACACAGCGGAAATGCTTTTTTTCCATATGAACAAAAAGAGAATTATCTAAAAATTAGATACCAAAAAACGTTTGACATGTATTTTAGTGGGGACCCACTTACTTCATCATGCAAAGTCTCTCAAAAATCTTGGGAACAAATTTTCCCCAATGTTGAAGGCATTCCTTGCATCTTTGCCAAAGAATTATTCAAGGAGGCCCCCATTTTTCTACAGAACCAGAAAATTTTAGTCCAATGCGGAGTTCCATCCGATGGCAGCCCCTAGAGTGCACATCAAAGGCCACACCTATCCACAAATCTTCCTCAGTCTAAAAAAATCCTTTTTTCTTCTGTTTTTATTTCAAGTCAGAAGTTGAAAATTTGAAAAATAGGTTCCACTAATCTTTTCCACCAGAGCGAAATTTTCTAGATAAAAGCAATGATTAAACGAAAATGAACGATACAGTATTTATTTTCCGGCATGTTACAAGATTGCACTAGTTTATGAAACAAAGGAATTGGGAGAAGGGACAGTTCGAAAATAAATTATTTAGTAGATATGACAGTTCCAAAATTTTACTAGAGAAGTGCCAGCAAAACGTTCAATTATGCATAAGCACCTAATCTCAAGAACCAATCCTCGGAGAATGTTAAACCATGAGAAGCGGCAACATTACTGCTTGACAGAAAGCATTCCTTTACTAACAAGACAAAGATTGAGTGGACAATCCTGTATTTTACTGGTTAAAACAGAAGTGGTTAATGAATGGTATGGGAAACGAAATTTAAGCAATTTATAAAAATAGAAGAAATCTGGTGGTTACTTGGGAAACTTCTGGTTCTAGTATCTGAAACACTTAGAATAGTTCTAAATCAAAACTCAAATTATTGTATGGACATGGAAAATTACCAGTTATGCTATGTCAGTATTCAATTCAAGTTCTGAAATCCAATACGAAGGTCATACAATCTTGGGGCCCTGTCTTTATGTGGTAGTTCGGCCCACCGGTTTGTTGACAAATTTTTATCTATTAAACCTACAAAAAAATAATTGTCCGATCACAGTTTTTGGATTCGTATCTAAGGTTGTAAAGCAGCATAACAAACATTTCAGCACATAGAATTGGAGGGTAAGGGGAAAATGAGGAAAACTACACTAATGAGAGACTTAATACGAATACATACAGTTACTATGACATACGAGATGCTATATAAAGCAACCCAGATTGATATATGAACAAGAATGTTTGACATATTATATACAACACTGCACAAAGAACCAAGTCGAGATAAGACGATAGTGCAATGATGACAATACAATGCTCAGACACACCAAAGATAAGTAAGATAGTGACAGACGTGATTGACATAGTCAAAAGACATGTTAGACATTACCCCCCTAATGTATTGTCGAGCCCTGAATTGTAAGTCAACACAAGTTTATGACACGATAATGCCACATTGGTATAAGTACGCAGTACATCCATGGCATTTGAATATGCCCAAAGAAAGAGTTGATTCTGGGGTATAACAGAAAAGTAAATCTATACCTGACACAAAAGCACAATAATAAACCTGAGACTACTCTTGCAGACACTATAGAAGGAACACCCATGTCTGTCTTATGAGATTATGTATAAGTCGAACACCTAGATAGAACATAAGACATCGTAATGATCATTCTAGCACACTCTGTCACATGTACTGAACACACTAAGTAACAGTTGTCATCTCACTCTGCACATTGTTATGCTATACGAGTAGCCATGACATTGTTTTGAACGCGAAAGCGAGAAGCCAAATCAGTTTCATGATACGCGCGCACACAGTACCTGCCCCTTCCACACCACTTTCAGGATCCATCTCTTAAGACGTACCAACGTATCTATCATGACTGTGCGACGAGAAGTATCACCGATGTGCTATGAAGACATGATTCGCACGTTCATGCACAATTGGTGCAGGTCATAAGGTACCTCTACACTCCCGGGGTTCAGAGTGAAGTACTCAAAAACCTAAAACAAAAAACCAAAAAATATATTGGGACCAACTAGACGCTTCAAATCAAGGGCACCTAAGACAGCACAGCTGCGCGTTTCACACAATCCTACGACCACTATTAACATCGTGCCTTCATTACTTTTCATTGCATGACTTGACAAAGCTTGTCACACACAACTTCGCAAGACTCAAAGGCACTACCGATGTCATGGCAGACAACTCGCCACCGGCCCCCCCCCCCCGACGAGACGATGTTTATTGCGTACACCTTAAAGGCCTACGCAAATATTAAATCCGATGCACCACTGTTAAATCACATCAACCGCATGTGATCGTTGACTAAAACACGACATTCATTAGATGTCCTCCACACAGAGAGCTCATAGCTGCACTTAACACGTGCTTTCATATCTCATATGTGCTAGGTCATAGGCACATCAAAGTGATAATACTTTTCTACCCTCCTTTTTCCCCCCCTCCTCCTCCCGATTTATCATATAATGGCTCAATGTCCAATTATCAAGACTATATAGATTTATGGTACAGGCATCTCTCTTTTAAGATCTGTTTTTACTTGAACTCTTTTTTCCCCCTTCCCCTCCTTCCCCTTTCCCCCCCTCCCCTTTTTCTCTCCCCCCTCCTTTCCTTCTCTTTTCCCTCTTTTTTTTTTTTTTTTTTCCTTCCCCTTTCACTTTCATACCATTTTCACGTGTATTGATACCCATGTCTGTTTAGGTAAGATAACATTGACCATTCTCATATATGGTACACACCCTACATTTCATCTCAGCTTGTACCCTTATTATCACTGATCACACATACCATCTGTAGACCACAGATTTCATTTGCTTGAACAAAGTTACACTCACCCATGGCCACTACAACACAGACAAAGTAGTTGACTTCTTTGGCTTTTATTTTTGGACATTTTTTTGCTTATGAGTATACACGTGTTTTTAGTCTATTTCAATTATCTGTCCTAGTGACGTCAGTCATTTACTGCCTTCATTGCACGATGTTATGGTGATAAACCTTATCTATCAACAAACTTACCCACACCAACGGGGGTCCATGGGAATTATTTTCCATCTTTTGGAGACTTTATATCCGACCTGGGCTCACACTTACTACGGGGATCCCCCACGGTCATGCGTCTCTATCCTGACGAACATTTTGTCATACTTCTCTTAGAGAAAATACTTTTCTCCCGCTGTATCGCAATGTCTTGAACAATAATAGGACCGAGACTTTTTTTCCCCCCCCCCCCTTTTTGTCTACTACAGACAGGTAATTAGCCTCGGTTCATTTGCTAAAAGAGTGAACCACCTTTTATCATGAAACACATTCTACTGTCTACTGTCCGCTTTGACTCGTGTCCTCTGGACTCCACACTCTTGTCGTTATCCCACCTTATTTAATGGTTACCAGACCTTGTACATTTTACCCACACCCCTTCTAATTGACTTATTTGAAAATTTCAGTAAAATGTAATTATTCACTTTCTTAATCCACACTTTCGTCGTTTCACACAACTTGCCAATTTCCTGAATGCGCCTGGGCTATACACACACAAGTACGTGGCTGAAGCCTTTCATTATGGGCATTTGTTATATTGAACCGGTCAGGCCTGAAAAAACCTTATGCAATTTTGTCTTGAATCTTTTACTTTTTCTGCCCTTTAATATATCCAAACACCCCCCCCTTTTATCTCTGTTGCATAATTTTTGACGTTTCTATTAAAGATGGCAAAGACCGCATAATGCATTATGTTATTTACGCCACCGAGGAACCGTACATCCTAGAATCCTTTAACTCGAGCAGAGCACCTCTCCCTATGGGCTTGAAAGTACCATTCCACCTCCCAAGGACCCATACCTTCCCAAACTTAAATCTTAGGAATTGGAATAAGCAAAACTAAAACCCCACAGTTAAAAATCAGTTTTGGATTTCAAACAATCATCTAAAATTCATTGATTGCGTCCAAACATCAAATTACAACAGAAAAAAACAGCCACCACCGCCACCACAACATACACCAGAGTGATAGAATTTCTCAACTTTGCTCATCTCAATGGTAGAGATCTCTTCAAGCATCCTTATTGCATATAAAAGAATGAAGAGAAAATAACGTGACCAAAATAACCAGCATAATCTCATAAGATACTACAAATATACGATCTCCCATATGAAAATTTACTTGAAATAAGAATGATCTGGCCAAAAGATTACAATATATTTAGGCCATTTTTGAAATAGATTTCCAATTTAATAAGATTAAACAAACCATCCCTCTCTCTTTCGAAAAATAGTCCATGGATTTAGATTAGTAATTACCAACTCCTGGGATTCCTAATCTCCATTTCCTAAGGGATTCACAATTCAAAGAACTATTAGTCCATAGATTATTTTTGCAACAGAACGTGGCTAAAGAGACACTGGACTAATAGACTAATCTCACACTCAAAATTTGGTATCAAAGATTTCACTAATCGAGAGGTTTCCAATTTTGGCTTAATCATACCAAAATTCCATATCAGCACAAACTAAATCCTCATTAACTTGGAACAGTAAGCATGACACAAATCAATTTACGTCACATTACCTCCAAATAAGAACTGGGTTTGTTCTCAGCCTCGAGATCACTCTCCCTCGAATCGGCGAAAGACAAAAACGACTTCGCATTTCAGAAAACTGAGGACCAATACAGAGCCCTAGGCTCGATCAACTAGACCCCACCAAGGATCTCAGAAGCCACTCGAGATTGAACCATCTCCCCATTCTCACCATAACCGGACCCACGAAACGATGAGTGTTGGATTGGGGGTGGAGTCGGACGATGGCCAGAGGCGCGCGAAGCAAGGAATGGCGGATCGATGGTGAGGATGCTCTTCAGCAGAGAAGAATAGTATGTGTTCGGGTTTTGGGCTTGAGGAAATGGGAACAGAAATGTGGAATGTGAGAGATGAGGACCTGTTATGCATGCATTTTAGAGAGAGGAGAGAGAAAGGGCGGGGGCGGGGCGCGGGGTGGGACTGGACTTGGTGGAGCGAGGAAGGCGGTGACGATCTGCGGTTAGGGTTTGACCTGAAATTGTTCTCAATGGCCTGGTTCGAGTTCGGAAATATAGCACCTATTAAATGACTGAACGAAGTAATTTTTTTTACTGTTTTCTCCTGTTCATTGAATGACCCTATATTTATTTTTCTAGTATTTTTCTAAGAAATCACTTCATGATATTGGCACAATGTGTTGAATTGTTTTA
>VIGQ01000804.1:12500-20000 GCA_009663005.1 Actinidia chinensis
TGATACGGAAGTGATTTGTATTGTTGTTTTGATAAGCACCCCAAATTAAGGATGAAAACACTCCTAATGATACCATTCCAAGTGCTATGATTGAGATCACTGATTGAGTTATAATGTTTTGTTATGTGCTTTGATAATTCAAGCATGTAGTACTTATTTTTTTTGAGCTTTTATATTTTTCAGAAGGATATGGGTTGTGGTATACTTATATGGTATGTTGCAATTGATGTACTCTATTATTGTTTTCAAAAGCACCCAAATGTGGAATAAACACTATTATACTCTGTTCAGATGAGGAAATAACTTTTCATAACTGTAGGAAGCTCAGATATAGAAGTTCGATTGATTATTCTTCAGTGGAGTTCATTTGAGAAAGTAAAGATGTGAGTTATTATTCATGGAAAAATATATAACCTTCATTGTGGAGTTCTTTTCTTGAGGTGACGCCTGTTGTGTGTTCTTAGGTCAGTGAGGTATATTGCTCATGGACATTGGTTCTTGCTAAGCTTAGACTAGGTGATTTAGTTAAGGTCTGTACTTTGGATGCTCTTTAGGATGATCTTTCATCGAGCCTTTGGGCTAATATCTGTTTTTTGTCAGAATAGATAGTTCAGTTGAAATAGTCAACCTTTTGTGGCTCTTATCATTAACTTTGAACTCTGTTACTTTGTAGATGGAAAAGCATTTCGGCTTAAAATCATAGAGCTGTATTCAGGACACTTTTTTCTTTCGTTAGTAGCACTTTATTACTGCAATTAGACACCATAATTCACTCAGGGCATCAAAGAAGTGAGCAAGTAGAGAACTCTAATAAATGAACCTCAGTTCAAATTAATTTATGTGGCCGGACTGAATTTTGCTATAGACATATATGTGGCCGTGGACTAGAGTATCATTTAAAGTGATAATATCTCATGTCCAAGACTTGAAACAAACAACCTAAATGAAATGCCTGAATGTAAAGAAATAATTTCCGTTTAACTGTAGCCCAGGCTTCTGTAATAAAACTTAAGCTGTGATTAGGTTCACTAGTGCCACATATTTAATTTGTTGATGCGATCACATGGATTTAAGTGATGCGAATCACATGGCACCATTGCCAATACGAGTGTCTTAGACGGAAAGGAGTTAGCCACGAAGACTTAATACTCATGGACAATCGTTGGAAGTGGACCAACATTGCACTTAGCCACCTAAGTTACCAAGGTTGAGAGGCGTAGTTATGAATAGGCGTAGGTTTATCATAATTTTTCTCCTTATTGCTTTCCTCAAAAAAAATTAATCTATTTCTTTTGATAAATTCTGGGGATGGATATTTCGGACTTTCAGATAAAAAAATCAACATTCAGTGGGCATGATTCCATTCATTTATATTCTTGATTGTTGAGTTAGTTATATTAAACAAGTCTGTGTTCAAAAAATTAACGTTTAAGAGTTTCTTTTTTTTTTTTGCAGAAAACCCGTAGGCACGAGCAATTACTAGTGTTATAACAGAGCTGAAGAGTTCTTTTGTTACATACTAACCAATGCTTCCGAATCTAGCTGAATATATTGTTTCGACAATATTTTTTCTCTCCGTTACTGAAAAAAAAAACAAAATCATGTCATTGATATCTTAAAAAGTTTTATGATTCTATCCTGTTTATATTTTTTTAATCAGTAACCATCAATTCATAGAATAGATACAGATAAAAAAGGAAAACCACTTGGTGCTTGTTTCGTGTTCCTGCGCTACATGTTGTACATAACTTATATACAGTTAAAAATTATCGTGAAACCCTTTACATGTTTTGGATGAGCAAGAAGAAAGTCAAAAATTTTAGAACATCAAACCTAAAATATGAAGAAATTTTAGGTTTGCTTCCCCATAATGAACCCCAACAATCCAAATACCAAAGTTCCGAACTCAAATCCTTCTGAAATATAACTTTAACTTCGAATTGAAATCGCCACACTTCGATTCGATTACAACGCGAAAAGGAGATCATAAATTCTTAGAAACACCATACCTAAAATACAAATCCAACACGAAGCCTCCAAAGGAGATGAATCTCAAAAAGTCAAACCCTAAAACTTGTATTGTCGACTTTCCCACCACATTATACACATAAGGAATCAAAGAAAATTTGCATACCAAACCATTGCGTAATTTTACAGCACAAAACCCATCAGTAACGACATTTCGTATTTTTGTCTTTCAAATTCACTTTAATTTGGTTTTCATGGAATAAACATATTTTTAATTCTGAATTTCGAAAAAACAATTGCCAAATATGAACCCTCCTCCTTTCCACATCCGGAAAACAGTCGTGTCAAACACAGTGACCCATACAAAAAGCGCAAAAAATAGTTTTTTAGATATTTTTGAGGGATAACAAAAATTTTTTAAACTTTTTATCCAATTTTAATAGATATTTTTACATTTCTGGGTTATAGGTTTTATTTTTCGCAAGAAAGAACTGAAAAAAAAAAAATATTAAAAATTTGATTTTTAATGATAAAAAATTCAATCAAGACCAAAATAATTTTATAGTTATTTATTACAATTTAAAAAATCTTAATGTACCAATGGTTATTCTTCTAATATTCTAATGGATGTGGACAGAGTCTACATTGCAAGCGATTCTAAATTTTAAGGTTTTATATGTTAAAATAAAAACATGAGGAACGAAAGGAATACAAATAAAAGTTGAAAGGTAAAAATAAAAAATTCCATAAATCAAAAGTATACATTAGATAAATAAATCCATCGCATGCCTTTGTTCTCTGCTATGCATAGCAAGTAGGGATCAAGGCGAGTTTAGATAGTATTTGTCTAAATGTTTTATGTCCCAAAACTCTATGGAGAACTAGGAAAGACAGGAAACCCACTCAATGCCAGAACCCCATTCACCTCGCACAACAAAACAAACTGATTATCAATAGTGACTCTACACGAGACCAACCCTATTAAAAATAAAAGTTGAGGTGCAATAATAATCTACTTCTAAAATAGATCGTTCAGTAGAAGCAGAAATGCTTCACCAATGGAAGACTAGCCAAAATTAAGAAACAGTTGGAGGGGTTGGCAATCATGACTGCATGCATATAATCTTACAAGCATATTACATCACCAGCGTATCAAATGGTCCCGAGGGATCGTGGTTCAGGATGAACTCCAGGCTTAAACACTACAATCCAGTTCCCTTTTCCAAAGTCCTGAGCTAGATTTTGAACAACAAAAATGATAGGTACACATAAAAAAAAAATCTAATAGGATGGGTCCCATTGTGTTGTGAGAAAAGTGCTTGTATTACATCCAAAAGTGGGGGTAAGTGGGGTGTTGTACCTATCAGGTTGTTTGAAAAGGTCGAAAGATCTTTAATATATAATTTTGGAAAAAAAAAACAAATTAAATTATATATTTAAATTATAATAAATTTAAAACATACAGTTTTGATCGAGTCATAAGGTGGTAAACATCTAGTAGTCTCCGCGTCATAAAAATTGAACGAACCAACTAATTTTTTTACAAAAAATGATAAAGATGATTGTCTCATTTCGTTATCACTTATTAATCATGCCTTAGGTGTCATTTTCAAGTAAAACTCTTTAAAATAACTTGAATATTTAATTAAAAAAGAAATCTAATTGCCCATCAATCCTAATAGCATCAATTAAGGCTTTTATTTTTAATTTTTTGACAAAATCAGTTATAAAAAATTAGTTGATTTTGTTATTCTAATGAAATAGAGAATTAAATGAGGGTTAATTATAAATGATATTAAAATTTTAGGATTAATTATTACAATTAAAACTATAAAATGTATTTTGTTACTAAAAATCAAACCTTAGGATTTTTTTGTAATTGCACCCCAAAAGTACTAGGCGATGGACAGTTTGTGAAAAATATCAGGACAGTAGGAAAGTGAAAATAGTTCAAATCTCACTTCAGATATCAAAGACCTAGGATTAAGGACTTTATTTTTCCGAAATAAGATCAGTCACAAAATTGGATTGAATTACTAAACCAAACATCCAGTTGTCCTGATAAGTGCAAAAAAACTGTATGAACACGCTATGATATCTCACATGAACGCGAGTGGTAGTTTTTGTTATGAGTAAGAGACTGCATTTTCATATTGCAGATTTGCAAGTTAAATCCCCTACTAGCAATTTAATCGAATACCCAATTTTATCGAGCCTTCTCAACGGGTAGTAAAATAATCTTTTGGATAGTTGATTTGATAAAAGAAAAATGTGTGAGAGATAGGGTTGTAATTGTAGTGGACTCTATTCTATTTGTTAGTATTATAAGATTATATTTTTTAGAGATGTTAATTTGTTTATAGTATGATCCAAAAATAGTTTTAAAAACTTAATATAATTTGTTTTTCTGAATATTATTTTATATATTTTTACTTTCTGCTTTGCAAAAATAAGACCCCAAATCTCATTTTTAACAAAATATACGTAAATAATAGTTGCTAACCATGCTCGATGGTTAAGGAGCACGTATAATAATTAAAAATAATATGTTTTAATAAAGATTTAACACTTTTTATATATTTAATATATTTTTGCACTTGTTTATACATTTTTGTGTCGTAACGCTAACCACATGTGTGTAATTAACTTTTGTTAAAAATAGAGTGTAAAGTTTCACTAATCTTCTTGAAAATTTTGACAAATACAACCACTTCTTTTAAGTTTTGAAATAGCTTTGGACCTCTCTTACTTTTACAATTATTATTCAAGATTCCTCCTAGCTAATATTTGAGCAAAAAAATTAAAATTTGTCCTAAATTTAGGGTTTTAAATTTCTTTTCTCAATAAACCTATTAAAATACATCCATAATTTTATTTTTTTAATATCAAAAATTAGCTATAGGAAAAATCTGCTTAAACATATGACAATCTTGTCATTCTTATCGAAAAATCGCAGGGGAATCTGGGTATTATATCAAACTAAGAAGAGAGAATTAGTAAAATATAAAAATACGTGAAAAACTTACGTTAAAATAACCCTTGAGTTTGACCATGAGAACAAATTAAACCATATAACTTCCTCAATTGTAATAAATCAAAATCTATAGTCAATTAGTAGCAATTTAAACCATCCATTGGTCTCTATTTACTTAGGAGGTTAATGGAACCAAACTAATTACAACAAGTACTAAAAACAACGTCTTATATGAATTCTCCACTTTTTTAAACCCTAATCGCATCTCTACTCACCCAAAAAATCTTATAGCAAATTTAGTCTATGTTAATAAACACAGCACACGAAATCTCAATTTTGTCATATTTAATTACTCTAGTATCCCTTCAAATAGGGATTAGCACTATACGACGTAGTTTTAGCATTTGGGTGAGAAATCATGATTTTGTTAGCTCTAGAATACGTAAATTAATGAATAATTAAATTATTATCGAAAATTAAACGAAAAATAGTTGATTTATTCAATGATTAAAACTGGAAATTTAATGTGTTCCAATAATCAAACCCTAGGGTTTGTTTTGTAATGTTTTATAAAGATTTTATTAATTTTGATCCTTTCGAACGAGGAAAAATATAAAAATTTAATCTATTTAAAAAAAAACACTTAAAGACTAAAATTGATTAAATTTTGTATATTTTTAAGGGTAATTTCATTTATGCCCTCTACTTGCTCCGTATTCTACTTTATCTTCAGTTTTAATTTGAACATATTAAATTCAAACTTTAGAATCGCTTGCAATGTGAGTATCTCTGTCCACATCGTTAGAATTGTCAACGAAAATAATCTTCTTCCACGCAATGACCACCTTGGAGATTTATATAGTATGAATATAAGGTTTTTTTTTGTGTTTAGTGACTTTTTTCACTATTAATCAAAAATCTTATACATTTTCGATTTTTCTTGGAGAGATGAGTCGAAAATATAAAAAATTATTATCTAATGTCGGGGAAAAAAGAAAAATAGTTAATCACCAAAAAAGTCTAAAATTGACCAATTTTTACCCTTTTTATAATCATATGCACCGCACCGCACATGATTATTCGTTTACATATTCTTATGGATATGGATGGAGAGTTCACATTATATTATTCTGAAAATTCAAGGTTATAAATCTGAAAGCTAAAATTAAAATGGAGGTGAAGTGGAGATATAAAAAAAATTACCATTTTTAAAATTCTCTCGTCAAGAATTAACTAGAAACAATATAAAGTTTGGAATCATTGAAACAAAATTCTTAAATATTAAAATTTTAAAACCAAAATAGATATAAACACCTATAATTTTGCTAGGAGGGTGTGACTTCATTTTAATGCGTAAAGAGGGTGTGGTAGATTTGCTTGATCAACGTTATACAATATAATGAGGAGAAGGGAGAGAGCAAGATTTTGACGACCCCACAAGGGAAAAATAAGGGAAAACTTAAATGCTAGCAACAATTTGGAGTATTCGTTTTTTATTCTGGTTTTCAATTTTTTTTGTATTGTGATAGTGATATTTTCTACTTTCCTTGTTACGAGAGAGTCCAAAAATATATATTTTTTATATAATTTGAAAATATAAAAACCATTTTAGATTTTTTTTTTTAGATTAAAATATTTTTTTCCGTGTTTGGTGAACTTTTTTTTAAATGAGATGAATTTTTTTATATTTTTAGACTCCTCTCATCAAGAGGAACTAAAAAATTATAAAATTTTAACGAAACAGTAAAAAAATCACTAGAAATAAAGAAACTCGAAAACAAAACCAAAAAAAAAATTAAAAAAACCAACTGTCCAAACTTGACATAAAACAAAATGAACAATATTTAGTATCCATTAATAAGGCTGGACGCTAGCTAGATTGGATATGTACACCCAACTTTCGGTATTAAAGCTCCGTTTGGACTAGAATTTTTAAAGAATTTTTAGTTGCGATTCAAGAAAGAGATTTTTACATTTTTTTTCTGCTAAATTTTTTCATAGGGTTCCTTTGCCGTTACTTTCTCCAAAACAAGGACTTTTCAAAAATATACTTCCGGAAAGAAGTAATTTTAAAATAAAATTGTGTTTGGAAATTGCAAAGTTAAAATTGCACCAAGCACATTTTTATTAGTTGGCTAGCTTCCTTATGGTTGTTTTCCATAAAAAAGTTCATTCCAGTTTAAGGGGAAAAAATGTTATGTAGACGGCTTTAAGTGTAAGTGTTTCATCATCTTTTTGAAAAACTAGAACATCAAAACCTAAAATATGAAGAAATAGTTCTCTTGTCAAACAAATAAAGACAGATTTCAATGGTAATGGGGACAATTTGGGCACAGATGGTAAATCATGTGGATTCTATAGATAACCAGAGGCAAAACTATCAAAGAAGTAGGCGTGGACCGGATTCAAATCCATTTATAAAAAATCGATACGAAAGTCTATCTAATCTGGATTCGGACATCGGAATTTGATTCACTTTTGAACCCAAGCGAGAAATATTTATAATTGTTTCTCCCATTTTAAATTTTTTTATACTTTTTACTAGGTTGTTTTACGAA
>VIGQ01000804.1:27500-42500 GCA_009663005.1 Actinidia chinensis
GATGGAAGCTTTGAGCTGCAGAAGAGCAATCCTCTCTTTCTCCAGGCACCCTAGACAAACCCAATCATTTACTCAACCCAGAAGTTCTACCCATGTTAACCCTGACATCAGGTCTCCTGAGTCCTTAACTAAATTGCTTCTCATTTGTCTTTTCTTTTTGGCAGCAGAGTGGCTTGGTATTTGTATAGGGAGTGTGATTTGAATATATGTTATGGAGTGGTCTCTCTGATATATTTTAGTTGGTCTAGTATATGGTGGAAACATATTTAATTCACGCTAGATGAGAACTATGACTAGTTGACACCCCAAAACAGACTACCCATTTACCAAAACATCTTTACTACCATGTAAACCCACATTAAGACAGCAATCCAAAAAAATACCGAGTTGCTATTCTTTTTGTATGTTCTTTTTTTTTTTTGATCACGTAAATAATGAATTAATTTGATCAAAAGTGAGAAACTCTGGACATACCCAAGATCGACATGAGGCCCTAGGCCTAAACAAGAGATACAATAAGGACAGTCCCACAAGCCCCGCTATTACACGAGCAGAAAACAAACCCCTCACGGGGAATACAAACCCGCAGCAGCAGCCTACTACTAAAGCAGGCAGACAAACTTAGCAAACCCAATGGTTAGAGCAGGTAGGATAGACCAAAACCTAGTGCACACGCCAAACCAAAGAACTAAAATTGAGGTTCAACCGGCAACAGCGGCAAGGCACCTCCCTAAACAGCAAACCAAACAGACCAGGGATCGGTTCACCCACTAGCAGCAGTAGGCACCACCCTTCCAGCACATACAGATAGAAACCACATCAGAGACTAAGCAGAAAAAACCATCTGCGGATTCAGCATCACAAAAGTCTAGAGCAGCTTCATCCAGCATCAACAGCATAGTATCTTAACACATAGCTGCAGAGACCAACTTAATGGCAAAATTACCAATAGGGGAAAACAGGACCAACGCCAGAAACAGAACCGGGTTGGGCAACGGCAAGGGAGCTGGCTGACCTACCTCTACAGAATAGAGGGGGGAACAACAGCAAGAAGCTGCGGACTTTTTTTATTTTTTTTTAAGAGATGAGGTGTGTGTGTGTGTGTGGAGGGGAACAATAGAAGAGAGAGACCCAAACAGAAAATACGAAAAATGCCAGAAGGCAACTGGATTTTTTTTTTGTATGCTCTTTTTGGCACCAGAGTGGCTTGCTATTGTGAAAGGTTTGTGAAGACAATTGATTGTAGTTGAGTGGGCTTGTTGACATACTTTTGTTCGATTATCGTGTGAAGAAAAAATTCAAAGATTTTATGATACTAGCTGGACTACGATATGGTCATGGATGCGAATATGTTGATTAGTAACAAAACATGATACGGACATGGTGGGGATAAGGCAAAAAATATTTTTTATATATTTTATTTGAAAAGTATATGAATATTATATTCAAAGGAAAAAAACTAAACAAGTCGGTATGATAGAGAGTATAGATGAGAACTATTTTTCTTGGTGGTTCATAGTTTCAGTCTTGATATCCATCTCTTGATTTATTCTTTCTCCACAAATTTTCCTAGAGTCTAAATTACACTAGCAGCCATCTCTTGATCCATTTATATGAGCCAAGCTCCACACGTGAACAAAACTTTTATTTTGGAAAAGAAGCAAATTCACTACAATTAGGGAATGCGTAATTATTGTACAAGTTTAAATTTATTAGTTCTTTGCACCTAGTGGGGTTCTATATCAAATGACAAAGCAAATGTATATATGAAGTTGTTTGGATAGTAGGACCATTTCAACCAGCGATTAAGAAGTGTCCTTATGATGGCATATTGTTCCCCTTTTGTCTTGGAATAAATATTTTTCTTTTGACCTTGAATTTTTTAAAGGAAAAGAAAAGGACGCATAAAAGTTATGATTCAAACAAAACTAAAGAGATAACATTTCATTTAGAAAGGGGTAAGAAACTATTGATGACCACCATTCATAGTTTTTCCACTCGAGTCCCAGCAGATATGAGATCGAGCGTTGTGTGTTTGTGTGTTTTACTATGATTGGTCTTTGATTGTTTGGTGTCTGCTAAATGTCAGGTCGCGTCAAATGGATTGTTGGATTTTAATTTGAATTTTGTTGATGGGTATGCTTTGGAGAATTACTTTTTAACTGTTCTGTGAATTTTTTTTTCTATTACTCAGTTGAGTTTTATGAAACAATTTGGAAAGTCTTTCATCACTTTAGTTATTGAAGTAGGTCGGGCCGAGCTATTAAAGGATTTGTTTGTAAACTGACTGCGAAACTATGTTTTATATGACTCTTTAAACATCCAAATCTTGGTCCATGCATTATATCAGATAATCATGTATTAACACAATTTTGGCCTCTAATTATTTCAGGGCTCAAGTAGTAGGGTGGCCTCCGGTGAGATGGTATAGGAAAAATGTGATGACAAAGACCGGCAAGTACGTGACGGTGGCCGCGGACGGAGCTCCTTATTTGGAAAAGTTGATGGCAAAAGATTGGCCTAGCAAATGACTAAATTTTTTAGCATTAGCACTTGTAATTCAATTTCCCGTAAATTCCGCAAGACTGTACAATCACATAAAATTTGGGGAGAAGGAAGCAAAACTGAAACGGATTGACCTAAAAAAAGGCTTACCTTGCAAAGGATTTACAGCCCATCCCTTTTAAATTTTACATACATTTTGAACAAAAAATGTTCCAGTATAGTTAATTTCTTCTCTCTCTGAGAACTGATTTGAATGTTTGTCTTGACATCAGTGAGATCAATGAATAGGTACTTTGTTTTCAAATCAGTTAAAACCGCTGCATTTGTGCTGCAATAAAGGGAGTAACCCTGGAAACATTTGCTGAACCTTTTTCTCTAGCCTCTTTGTTGCCATTGTTTTTTCCTTCTGACAATCAGCATAAATAACAGAGAATCAATTCATGAGATCAAAATATTGAGTGTCCTATGTGGCAGAAAGTTCCAAATTGCAAATATTTGGTAAGTGGGAAAAGCGCATAATCTTGATAATCTTGTGACGCGCTGCTTCTATTTTACTTACTGATTTAATAAAAAATTATGTAACCAGTAAGTTTCTCAAAGGCTAAGAATGTTGCTCAAATTAATCCCATTTTCTTCTCAAGAGCCAAAATTACAATTTACAAGAGATGGGGCAAACCATTTGAAATCGAATTTCATTCATTTGGTGATGTTCTTAATAAAAGCGCAGAGGTTTGTTTCCGACGAACGTCCATCTCAATTGCTCGCCGACAATCCCTTTTATTTCTTTTGCTCTGTCATCATCTCATTCTCACAGCATTTTAGAATCATAAACGCCCCGCACCAGTTCAGCAATGTCTTCTCTCCTCACAAGGCATTCAGTCCCGCATGTTCCTCACCCTCCATCCAATCTTCCAATCTTCCAAATCTCGACAAAAACTTACTGCTTAGGAACTGATCCATGGATTAGAGGATAGGCAAGATTGGCACCCGCAAGCAAAAACATTTCAAAGTGGAATTCCACACAGTGAGTCTAAACCCCAACTGAAGATGGCATAGCACACTTAAATTGGTCACACCAAAGGCACCCACCATCCCCGCCTCGCCACAATCCTCCTTTAACCGTGACATCTTGTAACGCGTGCCACCCACAGGTACGGCACCCCGCGTCGCTGTCATGAAACCGGCTTGCCATTTTCATCCATTTGGGCACTAGAAGATTTGACAGGAAACTACCCGTTCCAGAGACATAACAAAACAGAGCATCTGGCTGCTGGGAGTCCAACCATTTGCGATAGGCTGATTCGTTTGTGGATAGGTTGATAGAGGCGTTGGGTTTGAAGAGATTGAAACAAGGTACGATGGGGGCCCAAAAGAGTAGACGGGGAAAGGGTTATTTGGCTGCAAAGCACTGGGGAAAACAGGAGTTCGAGCTCGAAGATGGAGGTGGAGACTGGAGAGTAAATATTGGGCTTTTGTTACTTGGAAAGTTAGGTCAACGGATCACAACGGAGTGTTTGATCTTCACTATGTCATGATGGTGGGGGATCTGCGAACCGAGTTGGGGGGATAGCCCGGGGATGTAGTCCACCAGCTCCTCTCCTCTTTCTGTTAAGCCGATTTGGCAAAAACAAAACACCAATTTGGTTCACTGCATACATATGTGCTTGCCAATTTAGAATCTTAGAGCCGCGCTAAAATTGTGCAGTTAGTGCAGTTCAATACATACATTAATGTGACATTACTGAATTTGTTTCTCTATGAAAAGTATATTGTTCTCAGGCAAAATAAGATGGCCGGCTTGTGTGTTTGCCACAAGTTTAGTGCATTATCAACCAATTGCAACTGGTAAGACGCTCAAACAAAAGCAATAATTCTAGGCGTATTTGGGGTGGCTAAAAAGCAAAAAAACTTATCTGCAAATGAAATGAAAAAACTGGGCTAAAATTATTCAAAAACAGCCAAGAAAAATTTCCCAAACGGCGTTTTTATCTATGTAATTAACACAATATAATCAACAATTCCTAATCGTATGTCTGTGAGGGTTGGTATCTATGCGAAATTGACCAGATTACCATAAACTATAATCTCAATCTATTTAGCAAGGAAATCAAAAAAAAAACACTTGAACTCAAATGAAAATTTCAATAAGATGATCACAAATAAGGAAAATTAAAACAAGGTAAAGAAACCAATGCCTGAATCAGTCTTCGAATCGCATTAGGTTGAATTTTCTTTAAACTCATCTCAGATCACATCACTTTAACTCATTACAAAACACAAGCTAATTTAAAAAATAGTAAAGAACAAAATTAGAGGGCACCATCAATGACAAAGATCTAGAAAACACTGGATCAGAGCCAAAAGTTCGAGTCACCAGAGTACCACGCGTACATCTTCGAATTCTGAGCAAATTCGAATTGCTCAAAACTGAGATTTGAGCATACCCACTAGATGCGTTCTCTTCGAGACGAAGCTCCGCACAAACCGCGTCAAAATCGACGACCGAACGAGCCTCACGCGCCGCCTGAAGTTCGGCGAGTCAGATCCACGCACCCTTTACGCCGCCAGAGGTAGAAGCATGACTGGATTTCACGCGCCCCACGCGCCAAGAGATGCTTCTGCCGTGTTAAGAAGAAAAAACACATGGAAAAAGACTCATCCATTATCAAATAGAAAAGAAATGAAAAAAGAAAAAGGAAAAAAAAAAAAAAAAAAAAAAAAGAGAAAAGAAAAAAAAAGAAAAAGTAAAGTCTTTTTTTAAAAGAAAATGATTATGTTTTTTTGTTTTTATTTTTTATTGTTTAGAAAAAATTCAAACGGCCCAAAATTCACAGCCATTGACCGGGTCAAATTGAGTTGTTGACAGTTCAAAACCTGAGCCGTTGACCGACCCGAACGTTGACTACGAGCCGAAAGCCGTAGCCGGGTGTTACCAGAGTAATGACCCGTTGACCGAGCCAAGCCGGCGTTTGACCAGCCGTTGTTTTGACCAGCGTTGACCGTTGACCAAAACAGTTAAAATTGCACTTGTTCCCCTGGACTTTTTAACGATTGGTCCTGAAGTATGGGAAATTGCAATTTAGTCCCTGAAGTTCTGATTTATTCAATTTGGATCCCGAGAAGGGAAACGAGCTGATTTTGACAGAAAAGCCTCTTTTGGTTTTATCGGACGTTCCGGAGTCATCCGCGGAGATCGGTTTTCAGAGCATTTGCTTCCATGTTGGAGAAAGACAGTAAGATGGCGGGAGTAATTTGAGCGAGCCATATCAAGCTTTCTAGATGGGATTAAGCCATGTGAAAAACCGAGGATGAAGGACACGGAAGAAAGAGTTCCAAAAAAACCAATTGGGCAGATCAGGACAAATGCATGAAACGAGGTGTTCCAGCATGAGCACGATGTGAGACGAGTGTTGCAGATTTGACAATGCAGTGGAACACAGGAGTGTTCCAACATGTAGACGATGAGATGAGTGCTCATGGTTGGGGACCAAATTGGAGGAGATGTACCGGGAGAAAGACATCTCAGAACAAAGTCTTAAGAGGAGGCTTGTGTGAAGCTTAAGAGAGGGACTACAGTGCGGAACAAATGAGTAAGTTCCAATGAATGCGGCACAGGAAGAGTCAGAGAAGAGGGTCAAGGAAGAGATATAGGCAGATGACGGCGGAGGGCAGAATTCCAGAGTCGCACTTTAAGTGTTTTATGCGACCAGGAGGATAAGAAGAAAGTCCAAGAAACAAAAGAACAAGAGAAGTATTAAGACCCTGGCACGAGCAGAACAACAGCAATGATGGCTGTGGATGAGGTGATGTCTAACCTAGCAGGCTATTGGCAGTGAAGAGTCCGATTGGATTTCTGATTCCAGGAATTGCTTACCACTTGTGCAGAGACAGAGGTGTTCTCTGACCATGTGCAGCGAGGGAATCGGGGAATCTGTTCGGATGGCTAACGAGTGCGATTGTTGGCAAAGGACAGTTCGGTTTCCGCATGGCAAACGGGAGATCCATGAAGGTGACGTGGGGTAAGGCATGTTTCATTGAGAGTTGGCAGGAGGCGAAAGCGATGAAGCTTTGAAGCTTTGATAGCTAGTGGAGGAACACACTCAGAGTTTCGCCAAGGGGAAACAGGGAAATGCTGCAAGGAGAAGGAAGAATGAAAGGGCTATACCGCCTGGAGGGAGCGAGGAGTGTCCAGACAAGAGGAGCTGGTTGTCAGACATGGCCCAGTGGTATTAGCAAGAGATGGACGAGGAAAGCAACTTGTTGCACAGATGCATGCAAAGCAAGCGCAGGAATACCAGAAGGATTGTATTGAAGGATTCTACAGAGTGGTATAAGAGCGCAGGAGTGCTTGGGGATCGTGCGGAAGTCTGGCCAGAAATGAGAATGTGGAAACATTGCAGGATGTCATGGAAGAAAGAAACTCAGAGGAGGGAGAGAGACAGAGGTCGATGCACAACGACAGGTGCGACGCGCCGGAACGAGTTCTCTTTCACTCAAGATCAGTGGCGGTGAATCTCTCTAGTTGTGCACACAAGGGGAGGAGAGGATGAGTCACGACGACTTGCAAAGCGACGTACTTTGCAGCGCACCCCGGTGGGGGGGAGCAGAGCACCTAGGTGAGGAAGGTCAGGCATTTCAGGTTGGAAGTGCATTCACTCAGTGGGAAGTGAAGTTGCCCGCAGATGGGTAAAGAATCTCGGATACTGTCTTGTAGTCTTACAGGGGGAAGCTGGGACTAGAAGTGTCGGGACATGGATAAATGACGAATGCAGAGTACACATCCAATGGGCTGGAGGGGGCAGATTGTTGGAGTCCAGCCCATAGGAGGCCAAATGTGAATTAGCCCAAGCCCATGAAGGGCCCAAGCCCAAAGGCCGTGCAAATTTCCTACATTCATCTCTTCCAGAAAGAAGCTAGCCATTCATTACAATCAGAGACAAACGTCGCTCTGATTTTAGGCGGAGGAAGGGAAGAAAAAGATGGCAGAAGAGAGAGAAACTGTCAACAAGAGTGCCGAAGACAGTCTCAAATGGAGGCATGTTGAGCTCAGCGTGTGAGTAATCGTCTCTCTTGGTGGCCTATAAATACAGAGAGTTGCCAGAGAGAAGAGAGCAGGGGTTGCGGAGAAATGTAAGGGGTGGGGGTTTTGTTGGGGGCACACAGCAAATGCTGTGTGCAGAGGGGCTGGGGGAGTGCTAGGTGTGGCTAGTGAGAGCACCGAAGCAAGAAGATCGGAACAGAGGTGGGCTAGATTGGGTGCTGTGTGAGATCTGAGAGATAGACCAGTGAGATGGAGAGATGAGAGGAGGAGTGCTTGAGAGGTGAGTGGAGATTGAGATCCTCCCTATTGTTACTCTATGTAATTCATTTCTGTGGATAGTGAATTATTTGTTCCTCTCCGTGGATGTAGGATTGTTGCCGACCAAGAAATCTTTGTCTGTGTTGTTGTGGTTGATGTGGGGAGTGACTGGTAACTCGTTTGGGCACAACAAACACATTGGGCAAAAAACCTCGAGAGAGAATGAAGAGAAATTGAAAACAACAAGAACATACTCATAAGATTTCCAAAATATAAACAGAACGGAAAAACAAATTTTAGTGGATCCTTTCATTAAGACAGAGAAAACAAGAGCGGGGGATTTGATCATCTGAAGTTTTTTCTAACTCAATGGCCAAAAATCACTGGCAAATTTAATCCAAGACGAAGTACCGGGAGATGCTGCCAGCGCTGTGGGCCATTGGTTGAACGAGATCCCCGGAGCTGGAGTCCGCCCGGCGGAGGCGTGGTGAAACGGCATAGAAGAGTTTAGCGGTGACGTGTCGTGAACGGCGGCGACTGAGGGAGAACGGGTAGGTGTAGATCGGGTTTGAGAGAGAGGGGAGGAGTTTTTTCGGCTAGTTTCGGCTTCTAACTTCTTCTGGTAGATATGCGCGAGAGAGATGGGGGAAGGGACGGTTCAAAGCAGAAAAAAAAAAAAAAAAAGGGGAAAACAAAAATTTCATAAATCAAAACCGACGTCCGTTTTGAAAAAGGCAGAACAAAATTTTAGAGTACCAAAACGGGTCGTTTTGATTATCAAAACGACGTCGTTTTGACTACTCCAGGACACTTCAGAGAATAACACTCCAGAGGATCTGACCTATAGAGAACGACTTCCTGAAAGGCGAATCTTTGACACGTTTAGCTACATGTTGCCAGTCAATCAATGTCTTTCTAAAGATGTCATCATACTTTTAGTTGGCAACATTAATGTGATGCAGGCGCAACTATAAGGATTTAGTATTTTATTTTTATTACTTTAGAACTAGTATTTTATTAAGAATTTAGTAATTTTTAGTATAGATATCCTATAATATTTATTTTCTTGATATGTTTTGATTTTATTTTATTTTTTATTAGGTTTTTTGATTTCCAAGAATTAAGATTTATTTTTCTAATATTTTAGTTTTCATTTTTATGTTGCTTCTCAAGTTAGATTATGATTTCTTGCGTTATAAATATTGATGTAATGCCACTTGGTTGATTAGTTGATTATTATTAATAAAACTGAGTGATTATAGAGTGTATCTCCTTTTTGTTTCAATTCTTTGGTATTTTTCGGTATCAACAAAGTTTTTGATACCTTTATTTTCGGTATTCTATGTGAATCAACGGATTCAAAAATCGTTTATCCTTATCTTTTCTTTTACGAGGTTCCACGCTACATCGCCAAGTAATGCTGTTTATAGAAGTTTACTAAATTGACAATTCAAAAGTATGCAATTTTCCCTTTCATACAAGTGGGATTAGTTCACAATGGTGAGAGGAGGGGTTATGTCCCTAATGTTCGAGAGTAGAGCGTTTCTGGTCCTTGTGGATATAATTATGGTGATTATGGATTCTACAATTAAAAGTTCCTCGGTGTTATCCCGAATGGCAAACGGAGAGGGAGTGAATAAGGTTTGCAACTACATTCTCCTACTTAAAATTATCACAATTAAATCTCCCAAATTTATACTTACTCTTTACTAAAAATACTTGTAATGATAATATGACAAATAATCAAGTGTATGAAGCAATATATAAATAAATGTAGAAGCTAAAGAGTAGAGGATAGAAAATGCAAACAATGATTTATTAGTGTTCTGCCAAATGTGGCTTCCGTCCACTGTCCAAATCCTCCCTTAAATTTCCACTAGCTCTCAAGCTTGCGGTGTTTGAAAACTTTTACAACCATTTAGAAAACTTCTAAGTTTTTAAGAGAATACCCTGCTCTTGTCAATACGCCCACTAGAGAGTCTCTAGTCTTCAGAGAATAAAATTATGAAACCAACATTTTGACCAAGTCATTATATACATTATAACTTGTGTAATACTTAAACGACTCAGAAAAAGGAGTTGGGTATATCACAATATGACCATGTAGGTTGCTGGTTTGTCAAGTGTTTATAAACAGTGAATATGCAACTTAGTTTATACTTACTTGTTTTAAACCACTTTCATTATTTTATAGTATAACTAAAATCACTCCCATAATATAGACTGGGAAAGTAATCAATAACCTCACAACTTGTTAGACACTACTTAGCAATATAGAAGTCAAACAAAAAATGCGTGATATATTGAAAGGTTCAAACCTATCATTTAGTTTTTAATTTTCAACCTGCAAGATGCAAGCAAGTATAAAACACATAGTTTGAACAATGTATTCTATACTCCGTATAAGACACTCTATCAATTGGGTTAATATTACAAGTTCTCTAAGGATTACAACATTTTGCATGTGAAACATGTACTGCGAAAACCCAATGTCTAAATAATAATACCATTAATAATCAAGCCATATATTAGTTCAAGCATGATGTCTATTCAATTGAATTGATATATATGTAATCCCAAGTAAGCACAATTAATGAACTCATCACGTAGACACCAAATCAAAACCATGTATACAAGATATACAAGTCTGGACAATACATGAGAGATGAATATGTGTTAACAAGTTCTCTAAGAATACTCCACTTAGCATGTGAGAGATTTGTTTAAAGCTAAAGTAGATCTATAGATAATGTAGACAAGCTAAAGCATATAGATCACTTCTAACAATATGTTTATTGAGTTAAGATAGATATATCATCATGTATAGCATGCAACTCAATAGAGCAATATACAATCTAGTAAAAAAAATCAATATAGGCAATATAAAGATCACATTAATTAGAATGATAGTGTGTGAAGCATGGCAAGATAGAGTAAAGGATACTAGAATACACATAATATATATGTCATTAATAAGATAAACAAGATATTAAGAGTTAATGCATATTACATTTTGTGTCAACTAAGTATCAAGGTGCATATATCAATATTAATCAAAAAAAAACATACATGATGCATCTTTATTTTGCCCCCAGAACTAATAATTTTTATTAAGCAATTTTTATTTTGCCCCCACATTACCACCACCACCTTCCCGTGCACCGGGCACTATGCAAAAAATAAATATATTTTTATTAATTTTTATGATTTTTCATCGTAGAAAAATAAATAAAATAAAAATAAAAAAACAAATCACAAATAAGGTAGCTCTTCAGTACTTTATCCAACATATTAATTTAAATAACTAACTCTAATCTAAAACTACCAAAAGAGTTGTTTTTCTCACCCCCTATATCCCGCCCCCCACCGATTGACCTTTTTTTTTTTACGCGCTACTTTCAAATTTTTAACTATCATTCTTTCTCAACTACAATTTTGCCATTCAACCATTTTATTCTTTTTTTAATACCACCCCTTTTATTTTCATGTTTTTAATACCCTTTATTCTTTTTATTTTTTTATTTTCACTTCTGAATTTGTTATATATAAAAAAAACTGATGATAAAATTTTTTAACCACTTTCTTTTTTTCTTTTAAGACCCCTAATTCTTGTTTTTTTTCCTTTAACTTTCACTCTAAATTTTTATATATAAAAAAAATTATTATAACATGTTATAACTTTTTTTACTTCCCACCTTATATTTTATAAAAAAAAATATGATTAAAATTTTTAATATTTTTAAAAAAAATTGATGGGTTAATAGTTATATGTATTTTGAACTATTTTTGAAAATTACCTAATGTATTGTTAGTAGTTTGATTTACTCATAAAAATATATCAAACTCTAATCCTTGTAACGTATCAATACCGTAGTATATTTTCAACATTAACATAAAACATAAATCCATCAATATCTCCTTCAAACGAAATTATATATTTTTTTCATATTTTTTTATATAAAAATTTCGGACGTGAAAGTAAAAGAAGAAATAAAAGAATCAATCGATATTAAAGAAAAAAAAATAACTGAGTTATCCATTTCTTTTTTTATCAAAAAAAGTATATAAAACGTTCAAAAGTAAGGTAAAAAAAAATAAAGGATATTAAAAAAAGTATAAAAGGGTTGAATGTGAAGTGAAGGAGGAGAGAGTGAGAGTTCTGATGGAGAGGAAAGTGAAAGTATGGGAGGATAGAGTGAAAGTGATATTCTTTGGTTCGGAAAAAAATAATTTGAAGGTGAAATCTGAGCCTAGTCATTCATTTGGATCACTCAATTGATTTCAGCCGTAGATAGTGAGAGACTTAGATTTTGAATTCAACCCAACGTAGTTGTGATTTTATTATAGATACGTGTATATTTATATATGCGTGTATATCTAATCATTTATCTGTTAAAAGTTGAAGAACAAAGAAAACGAGAAATCGAGAGAAGGGGAGAAGGAGAACCAAGGGAGAGAGAGGGGGGAAGACAAGAACAGGAAAGGAAATCAAAAAGGGGAAGGTGAGTCTCAAAAGTTTAGCAATTATTTGTTGCTAACCATTAGTTTGATTTGAATAAGAATATTAGCCGAATTGAATTGATAGAATTTGAATTCGTATATATGTATATTTCATTCTTATATATATATATATATATAAAAAAAAGCACCTATCGGAAATTAAAATTGAAAACAAACGAGGGCCAAAGCTTTCTGGTTGTGTTAATGGCTTCCACAATTGGAAATTATCCAGTGTGTCGTGCTTAGAATAATTTCGTGTACCTTATTTTTAAAATTGGTTAATCGGATGAATTTTTAGTCGTATGAATAGTCGTTTCCTATGTTTTTAAGTGTTTTGAATCCAATAATAGAGTCCGTTTATCCTAATTCCAAAGTTAAAATAATGTGTTACGTAAAGTGGTAATCGACAATTATATTGAGCGTGATTGGTGACAATCGACGGTGGAAAATTGTCCGATCACTATAAAATTTTAGTAGGATTGATTACTAGCATTTTAAATGAAAATCTATCGGAATAAATATGGGGAATGTAAGAGGTTTGAGTTGTATATATCCAATGCATCACTTGGGTTCAGATGATCCATTATGTTACCTTAACATATTATTAGTTAGGCTTAAATTATGTACATGAAGATATTGCATTAGTAAAACAGTGTATTGGGTTTTGCGAAAGGGAAAGGCTTATATCGAATTTTATATCGTCATTGATTTATACATTGTACTTTGTGTACTGATCATTTGATTAACAGAGGCTAAAGAAGGAGAAGGCCTTCAAGGCCACCTCAGGCGTGATTTTACTTGCTGTGTTTGTGCATGACAGGTGGAATAAATAGATGTAATCTTCATTCATTTGAAATGTGTTTTCTTTTCATGTGATGGTGTGAGATTATATCCATGAGGTGATTATATGATTTTGATTGAGGGATTGGCATGCATATCATTTATCTTGTTTGTGTTTTGCCTTGCACTGGAGGAAGGCTTAGAGTCATGAGTGAACTTTGCTTAGGGATGTGCGGCGTCGGGGCATTCCTGAGAGATGTGTCAAAGGGGCCTTCCTTGATAACGACCACCAAATATTTTGCCAACGTTATCTAACTGCGCGCACATTTGGGTGATGTCTTATTGCATAGACATTCTTTATTGTTGGATTTTCCTAATGACGAGCTACTGTATCAATCATTCTTTATGAGTTGATTATCTATTGTGAGCAATGTTGATTATTAGCTCACACCACACAGACTCTTTGACAGGTGAGGTGATACAATTTAGGCTGTCGGGTTCACTCTGGTCATGATCTAGATGTGAGGCTTTCCTAGTTGTGTTGGATGTTGGTATACTTGGGAAATGTTTCTTAACTTTTGTACAATGTTTTAGTTTTGTGTCAGTTGTATAACCTGTATATGTTTTATACAGAGTTGTACATGTTTCAGTTCATAGGTCATATATAATGTTTAATTATGGATTTGGCATTTTAGTTCTTTTTTTAATTATTATCATGAATGAGTATTGAGGTGTGCCTTATCTTTTTGAGATTTTGTGTGGATAACAGTGTCGTTTGGCAGGCATGGTGGCCGTGCGATCATATCCGCCTAATTCGCATTATTGATGTTGTTTAGGTTGGGGTGTGACACATAAGTTGTAGGATAAATTAAAATAATAAATATCAAGATCTTATTAAAATTGATTAACCTTCAAGGACTGATTAATAGTTTACTACTCATATGACTAATTGTGAGAAATTATCAGTTGGTGGTGTGAATTTGAGGCGTTCCAGTTGTGGCGTGAATAATTTTGGTTTTATGCTGCCATGTATGCTATATATGTTTGCCATATATGATTGGAAATCATAGATGTTGATCGCTCATTGGCAACTATATATTTTGGATTTAGGCTTGTAAATGAATTGATTTCAGATTAAATCCATAATATTAGATCCGCTTTGATTCTAAAACAAATCCAAATAAATTCGTAATTGGATAAATCTGTTTAGTTTAATTGTAATTCGAATTCGAATCCTTTTAAATGGATATCCAATTCAAAATTCGATCCCGACCCGATTTGTTTTTTCTTTCCGTTTCTTGCTAAGAAACAACTCAGAGAAGTATGAATTTTTTAAAATGGAGGGGAAAAAACTTTCTCGGATCGAGTAAAAAAGTAGCTATTCATATCCAACCCGAGAATATGGATCAACCGATTCAAAGGACTTTCGGATTTAATTTTTGTTAATGGATCAAATTTATATATTCCGATCGGATCCGGATTTTATCGATCTATAGACTTGCCTAAATTGATCCTATTTGGTTACAACTTAGAGATACGGTCTCCGGTATACACCTCCTATTTAGGGTCTATAGTGTACACCCTATCTAATAGCCATTAGATGAAATCTTTTAATTTGGACCTTTATAAGTTGATAGTTATATGTCAACTTTGAAATAGCTGGTTAACTTGCTTTTATGGAATCATATTTGTTTTTGATTATAAATTCTTTGATTTTCTTATATTTTTGTGGTCGATCGTTATGAGATGTTTTATTATGATTCTATGGTTATGTTCGGGAAATTTTATGAATCATTATGGTTCGTCTATGAATTCTTCTTGTCCACTTCAAAATATTAATTGTTATAGAGCCTACCAATTAAATTTTTATTAGTGTAATTATGAATTATTTTGGTTTGGTTATGACCATTGTTATG
>VIGQ01000804.1:45000-50000 GCA_009663005.1 Actinidia chinensis
ACTTAAATTATTCTGATAAAAATATAGTTTATAGCTTTTTTATAATTTATATTAACTTCCCGAGTTTTTGCTAGTTTACTATTAACACAATTTTTTATCAATGTCAACTTAAATACTTACAAAAATTGACTATTGTTTAGAAAGTATTTATTAAAATTACTTCTACATTACCATTTATGTTGCTGCCTACTTGACCAAATACAATGTTTTTTTTGTTTTTTTTTTGAAGAAATCATTAAGAACAAAATAAATTACAAGAATTCTAGGTTTCCATATATGCAGTGAAGTAATTAACTCGTGCATCGCTTGGTAATATGCAGTGAAGTAGTTAAAATAGTATGCGGTAAACGTATATACATGAGTAAACGTGAGAATGTAAGACTAAATTTTGTGTAAACATAATTTCGTTCCGTAAAATAAACAATTGTGGATCACATTCAGTTATGTTGGGACTGATACTACAAAAAAGTTGAATCTACACCACATATGAATTTTTTGAATATGTATAAAGCATTAATTCGGGATTGATGGTAGCATACATAGCAAATTATAAGAGTTTTTAAATTATTTGTAATAAAAATGACTAATCAGCTCAGAATTAAATCTTGATTAGATGTTTAATAGATGGAATGGGAAAATATTTAAATGTAATTCTACAGTTTGAATGTTTAACCCTGATTGAGAGAGAAACTTAATTTATCATGAAATGAAAATTAAAAAAAAAATCATTTACCACAAAAATGAAATAAAAAGTTTTTTTTTTAACAAAATCATGTTCAGTTGAGTTATTGGGTTAAATGGTTGAACTAAATTCACCCATTTATGACTTACCCTAACAGCCTGTTTGGCATCCGAAGATAGTCCTGGATTTGGGTGTCTCCCTGATTTGGTTTCCCTCTTGTCTCCTTCTCCAGGATTTGGCGAGTATTTTTCTCTCCCTGATTTTTTCACCAATCACCTTCCAAATCTATCCTCAGTCGGATATGGGACGGATAGGGGTACTCCTTCCGTGGTCCCCTGTCCTCGCGTGTGGTGAAAATGACGTGTGCCCTCGTTGTTTGCTAGGTAATATTCCTCTGTTATTTCTTTTCGCTTCATCATATCGAGTGTGTATTAATCGGATTCATCATTCTCTGATCGCCATGGCCAGAGCTCCTTCAGTGGAACACCCTCTCAGTCCTCCCTCTCTCTCTCTGAATCTCTCTTGTATATGATCCGTTTTCTTGAACCCTAGGTCTTGTTTTATGAATTTTCTTACGATTTCTTGTTTTATATATGAATCGGATGACTTTTTTTGTTGAATCATTGTGATTGTATTGGTCTTGGTGTCTACTTTTTTGATTGTGTTCTGTTATGTAATTTTAAGTTGATCATGTCATTTTACGATTTGGAGTTTTCTGGTGATTTATTTTTTTTATATTTCTAGGGCGGAATTAAGTGCTGATCTATTTTGATTATGGTTGATGCAAGAGACTTTTTGTGAACTTGATTTGGATGATTGGGTTATTCCTTAGTGAAAAGTTTTTTTACCTATTTGATTTATATTTAGTTGATAATACCTTTGGGGTTTGTGATCTTATGCATATATAGGTGTTTGATGGTAGATAATAAATTCTAGTTTTTTTAAATAAAAAAATTGCTTACCAAACCGAATATTTTTTGAGTCAGTTTTAAATAGTGTAAATATGAGAGAGAGTGATTAATTCTTATGATTCATGCTTTGATGTTGTTTAACAAACTTGCTTAATCCATGATATTTTTTATAGACATGTTCTTGTTGGAATTTTCTCATTCTTTGTTTAGGCAGAAAGACGTTTTTTTTATTTTCCCTGTTAATCTTTCCTATTATCATGAACTAGTCGATTTTAGATGATTGGTTTTCATAAATTATTCAAAAACTTAATATTGTGGTGCAAACTGTAATTAATTAATTAATTCATTAGTGAATGTTATTGATTTGCAGGTACATCTAATACGGGCAGGAAACCATTGTACTATCTTTACCACTAGACCGAAGGAAAATCCAATAATTACAAGCGACGGTTGTTGAAATAATAGGGATGAAGAAATACTGCGCGCGATAAGTCATTGGCTTCATGCGACGTTGCACTCCATTATGAAGAACTGCTTAATGACGAAACGAATACGAACTGTTACATAGATGAAAGGCGTGTTGTGAGCTGATTTTACTCAAAATCTTATGTTTTTGGTTTAGAGTTCATTGGGTGAATTTTTTCAGTTCTTTGAGTTTCATGAAAATTTTCTTATGGCGTTGGAATTAGGGGACAGTAAATATTTTGAAAGTAATATATTCTTAACTCCTATCTTACTAGTAATTAATTTTGAATAATTTAATCAAAAAAAATGATATATTAATATTTAAAGTGAAAGTTTTATTTTAATCATCTAAATATTAATTATTATATATTTATCTAATTAAAAATTATATTTACTGAAGTGGGGGTTTTTGTCATGTCTTATCCTATCACATCTAACTTTCAAATTTTTCTTTTTCAAAACATATCCAAACATCAAACTATAAATCCACCATTCTTAAAAGGTGACACATTTATTATAAATCACTTCTCATTTCAAATTCAACATCAAATCTCCCATCATTTCAAATTCACCGAAGATCAAATCTTCTCTCCAAACGCCCTGTAAGTGGCCTAATGAGTCAAGACTCATTTTGGCTCAATTAATAAATGCATTGGGTTAAGTCTTAATTTTAGTAGGTGTGTTCACAAGTTGGGCAAAATCTTACCCTACAGCCCGTTTGTCTGCCGGATAGTCCCGAGATAAGGGTCCTCATAACTTTTTCTCCCCTCCACATCCTGCTATCCGGCGTTTGGCTACCCGATACCGTTCCCCCTTGCTTCTCTTCCCCCAGCTGCCGGATAGTCCCGAATAACTTTTGGGCAGGCCCTCAACCCTCGCCCAAAAGTTATCCGGCGTTATCAGGTAGGGTTAGATACCATTTAGCCCCCTCCTTATCCCCTTCCACAGCCAAGCAACAAACACCAAAAATAATTATAAAATAATCGAAAAAAACAATCAAAGAGAGAGAGCGACTAGGTCTAGAACTCCACGCGGCACACCAATCGATCGTGGACTTGAATCGCACCCTTCGGCCTGAATTGAAACCTCCGGCGCTGAATCGAAACCTCCGCATGCCTTCTCTCTCGCGCTTTCTCCGTGTGTCTGTGGGTAGATTATATTTTAAATCTAAAGCTAATTACACTTGCACCCTTTAGTTTTGATAGTAATTTTCACTTTCACTCCCTCAACTAAAAAACATCAGGTAACACCCACTAAACTATTAAAAATAAAAAAATATAAAATACTATAAACCCTCGATTACCCTCTGTTTTAATTTCGATAGAAGGTAGTTTCGTTATAAAATAATTAAAATCAGTTAGAGGGTTAGTTGTAAGAAGAATTATCTACGGAAGGGTGTGAAAGTGATAACTTTAAATAGTTAGGGGTGTAACCGATAGATTTTTTAAGGATGGGGTGTAACAGAATTATTATATGTTAATTTCACTTTGACCCTTTTATTTTATATATTTTTATTTTTTTCTTTATTTTTATTTTAACATTTTACACTTTTATTTGGATTTGGATGGTATGAAACTAGAATAAGGGCAAGAAGGTCATTTGATCATTTTTCTTCCTTATCCCCCACACTTATCCACCAATGTGTTAAAAAAATATCCAACAAATTTAAAAGTTATCCCCTTTTTAATACTCCATCCAAATAAATTTAAAAGTTATCCACCTCCAAAAGTTATCCCCCTCTAAAACTTATCCTCCTGATACTATCCGGTAGCCAAACGACCCCTTAGTTTAATCCATATATATATGTTATTTATGTGGGGGTGACGTTGAGAGGGACTAATTTTAGCTGTATAATTTTTCTTTAATTGCATTTAGACTTGATTTTCCATAGATAGATGCCCCTCAATTTTACTCTGATTTGAGACGTCATTTGACTTAGGGACCAAATTAGTACAAATTAAAGATTTTAGGAACTAAATTTTGCGCAATTGTTAAATTGGAGACTAAAATAGGATGAAATCAATATATTGGAGACCAAATTTACGATTAAGACATAGAGAACAGCCTAAATTTAAAACTTCTGACATCCTAACCCTATATTTCGCTTAAGGATTTACGGAGTGATTTATTAAGGATAGTTAAAAAAAAGGACACTGAAAATCAACCTTAAATTGGTGAAAAATTTTAAAAATCCCTTCCACTATCTTTTCCTACATAAAGTACTCCCAATTTTCATGTCATGAAGGAGGATGTTAAGACGAGTTCGAGCCTGTGGTATTATCACGGGCTCGCCTACGTGGCACGCCTACTTCACCACCACATTTGGGGTGATCCCACAAGTTTTTTTTTTAAAAGTGGGGTCCACCCCAATGGGTGGATATGGGTGCGCTACGTAAGTGAGCCCGTGTGAACAGGACTCTGTCATGAAATCACCTGTGGCATAATTTCACGCTTCCCGAAATGATTAGTACGTTAGTCCCTAATCATATGTGGAAATCTAGGGTTAGAAGGAAACTTTCTAGGCCAACAAGTGTGCTTAATCTGGTTAATGACCCTGCAACAGTTGGGACCAATACTACTAAATTGGTCCTTACAAAGAGACTCGTAAATTTGTATTATGCACCCATCTCTTTTTATCACCGATGTCCAGCAATCTGTGATATCTTCATTGGACCAACTTTGTGGTAGCAAACCTGGTCCTGATACGGTTTGAAGTCCTACTATCTTAGCTAGCTGTGTCGGTGCTAAAATTGCCCTGATCGCGGCTACTAGGGGTAATATTATGAAAAATGAATTTGATGGTAGTTTGCGCACCTTGGTCGTTTTCTAGTTTAAATCACAATTGTAGTAGGGGGTTGTTAGTGAGAGAGGGTTGAAGGAAGGTTTAGGGTTGAGAGAAAGAGGGGTTGGGATAATACATATATGGAGAAGAGAAATTAATT